>CAUYPK010102124.1:0-40362 GCA_963574355.1 Loris lydekkerianus | reverse complement strand
TGCAAGAGCAGGCAACCTAAGACAGGGGCTATGTTTTTCCGCCATACAAAAAACAAAAGAGGGAATTGTTGGGCCCTGCCATGTGCCTGAGGCCTAGTGCAACTTCCGGAGCCTGACTAGAAGTAGATCCATCGAGCTACTTCTGCGTTGCAACGACTCAGCAAGGCCCGGCCTGAAACTGCCTCTACCTAGATACAGCCAACGTGGTACCATGCCATTGGCCCAACCCTGTCACACACCTCATTCCCCCACCTTCTTTCCCCGCCCCTTCCCCACGCTCTATATAAGCGGCTGCTTGATGCAATAAAATTGAGTTCCTGCTTAAAATAAATAAATATTTTTGCATCTATATTCATTAAAGATATTGGTCTATAATTTTCTTTCATTGTTGGGTCTTTTCCTGGTTTGGGAATCAAGGTGATATTTGGGTTGTAGGATGTGTTGGGGAGTATTCCTTTTTTAAATATGTTTTGAAAAAGGTTATGTGATGTAGGTACTAGTAGGTACTAGTAGGTACTAGTTCCTCTTTAAAAGTTTGGTAGAATTCTGAAGTGAAGCCATCTGGTCCAGGACTTTTCTTTTGGGGGAGATTTTGTATAGTTGATGATATTTCAGTACTTGATATGGATCTATTTGACATTTATGATTGCTTCTGGCTGAGTCTAGGAAGGTGGCATGTTTCCAGGTATTGTCTATTTCCTCCAGATTTTCCTATTTCTGAGAATAGAGTTTTTATAGTATTCATTAAGGATTGTTTGAATGTCTGAGTTGTCTTTTGTTATTTCACCTTTATCATTTCTGATTAATGATATAGGGATTTTGCTATTCTGTTTCTCATTAGGTTAGCCAAAGGTTTATCAATTTTGTTAATCTCTTTAAAAAAAAACCCAGCTTTTGATTTATTGTTTTTGAATAATTCTTTTGTTTATAATTTCATTTAATTCTGCTCTAAATTTGGTTATTTCTTTTCTTCTACTGGGTTTGGGCTTGGAATGTTCTTCCTTTTGCAGTTGCTTGAGACGGCCCATTAAGTTGTTGACTTCCTCTCTTTCTATTCTCTTGAGGAACACGTGCAACACTATAAATTTCCCTCTTAGGACTGGCTTTGCAGTATCCCACTGATTCTGATAATTCATGTCTTCATTGTCATTTTGTTCCAAAAATTTGTTAATTTTATTCTTAATATCATCTATGACCCAGCTATTATTCAGCATGAGGTTAGCTTCCAAGACTTTGTGTGAGTATGAAGATTCCTGTTGTTTAGTTCAACTTTAATTCTGTGATGTTTTGAGAAAGTACCAGAAATAATTTCCATTCTTTTAAATTTGCTGAGGTTAGACTTGTGATCGATTTTGGAGGATGTTCCATGAGCTGATGAAAAGAATGTGTATTCAGTTTTATTAGTATGAAATTGTCTGTAGATGTCTGTTACGTCCATTTGTTGTAAGGTCGGGGTTAAGTCCAAAATATCTTTACTTAGTTTAATCTTGTAGGATCTATCCAACACTGCCAAAGGGGTGTTAAAATCTCTGACTATTATTGTGCAGGAAGATATCAAATTGTTCATGTCTGTTAGGGTCTCCTTTATAAATTGAGGAGCATTCTGGTTGGGTGCATAAATGTTAATTGAAATCTCTTCATGTTGAGTGTTTTCCTTGACAAATTTGAAATGACCATACTTGTCTTTCCTTACCATTGTTGGTTTAAAGCCTATTGTATCTGCAAATAAAATTGCAACACCTGCTTTTTTCTGATTTCCATTTGCCTAAATTATAGATGTCCATCCCTTCACCTTGAGTCTATTATTATCCTTTATGGTAAGGTGAGACTCTTGTACACAATAGATATCTGGTCTTATTTCTATATCCAGTCAGCCAACCTTTGCCTCTTTAGGAGACAATTTAAGCCATTCACATTAATTGAGATAATTGAAAAGTGTGATAGTGTTTTGTGTGTCATGTTTTTCAAATGTCTAGTATATATTTTTAGTCCTTACTCTACTGTGGAAGTTAGATTTTGTTCAAAAGTTTCTGGGTGAGTTCACTTTGGCCATGAACCGTTCTTCTGGTCATTGTGGAGGATGGGACTGAGAATATCCTGGAGAGCTGGTTTAGTTATGGTAAATTTCTTCAACATCTGTATGTGATTAAAGTATTTGATTTCTCCATCATAGATGAAGCTTAGTTTAGCTGGATACAGGATCCTGGGTTGGAAGTTACTTTGTTTTAAGTGACTGAAGGTCGAAGACCAACCTCTTCTGGCTTGGAAGGTTTCAGCTGAGAGATCTGCAGTCATTCTGATATTTCTCTCTTTGTATGTAATGCTTTTCTTACATCTGGCTGCTTGCAGAATTTTTTCCTTCATCTTAACTTATTTTCTGTAGTTTGGGTATTAAAACTAGAAGAGTGTGATTGAGTTGGGGGTTTCAGGACTGTAGTTAGCTAGCCCTTTACCAAAGAGCAGGAATTAGTGATTGTGGCTTTTTCTTTACAGCCATACAAAGGTCCCTTTCAAACCTGTAGCTAGAGGCTCTGAGAACCAAATTGGTATGATAGGGCCAGCTGACTGTAACCTGTAGTCAGCTAGCCACTATCCAATCCTACTGAGTCACAAGATAAGGCTAAAATCTCAGCTAGGTGGATATACAGGAAACTGAGATCCCCTGCCCCTCTCTAACAATTATTGCATGAGGAGTCAGTCCCTCCCAATTCAACAAAACCTCGATTCAACCTTGGAGGGTCCCCAGGTGGATTGCTCAAGTCAATAGTTCCAAAAGCAATTATCCCGGGCAGTGCAAATAACTGCTCAACTACAAGAGTTTGATTGGTGACCAGCAACCTGGCGGTAGGGTTCCACAGGCAGCTCGGACCCAGAAACCCAAGATGCTGGAGTTTGGCTCTCTCTGGTGGTCAAGGCTCGCCCAGGCCAAGTCAGGCCAAAGGAATTGGTGCCTCCTTCCCGCCCTATGCCGCAGCCTCACTCTGCCCCTGGTAACCCGGCAGGTCTGTGGCCTGGCTCCTTTCAGTGGGTGGAAGTGACAGGGATATGCGTCTGCCTGAGACAAGGGGGATCAGTGCCTCTTTCATGCCACCAGAGCAACATCGTGGGTCTCAAGCCCAGCTCCCTCTAGTGTTCAATGGCTTCTGGAGAGCGCAGCAGCAGTCACGGTCCCTGGGTGTGTTCACTGCTGTCCATCAGACGGGAGCTGCCATAGGGCATATTTTGCACTCACCAAGTCAGTGTCTCTGACCTGACCCTGACCTTCTGGGGGCAGATACAACTAGGGGATACCACTACCAGTCATGTTTTGTGCTCACAGGTGCTGTGACCCACTCCTAGCCCTGCCCCTCCCCAATCTCTCCCCCCCCACCCCGCTGGTGTCGCTGTGGAGTTTGGGTCTGTGTCAGCTGCACTCCCAGGTGGGCCAGGTGTAATTAGAGCTCACAGAGAATGTATCTCTGTCCCAGCCCCAGCCTGGGCTGGTGCTGCCACCAGGCATATTCTCACTGCCCCTATGCTTCGCCATGGGCCAGACGTATTTTGAGTCCACAAAAGCTGCCACTCTGGCTCAGCCCCTCCTGGGTGGGTGTCGCCACTGCATGTGTACTCTTATCACCAGCTGTGCCCCACAGGCATACCCCCAGCTCACGGAGCCTGTGTTTTTGTCCCAGTTCTGTTTCACCTGTGGCTGCCCCCGGGGTAAAGGCCTGGCTCCCTCTGGTTGCCAAGAGAAATGGGAAGTGTTTCTCCAAAATAGGACCCAGGGTGTGAGCCCTGTTGCCGCCCCCACTGCCTGCTCTATCAGGGGCCACATTACTCCCTGTCCCCTGCTTGGCTCCCTTGCTCTGCAATCCCCACTTTACACTCATGCTGTTGTTTCAGCATAGACTTGTAGCAGCCCACGCCATGCCCATAACTCTCAAGAAATTGCCCAACAATCTGGACTCTGCAGGGGACAGGCTTCCAGACCACGGGGTTGGGGTGGAGGGGTGGGCTGGGAATTTAGAACTGCAGGTAGAATATATGTTCAGTTTTATGCCTGGTGGGAGAATGCCTAGGCTCACAAGTGGGATCTCTCTGGGGAAGGAGATCTGCTTTTTAGTGGCTCTCTCCTGTGGGATAAAAAAAAGAGATCTGAACTCTGCTCATTTGTTTGTAGAAAGCTCACTTCGAGCCATTCTCATGGGGGAGGGGACTCTCGTCTGCTTGGCTATGGGTTTTGTATCTATAGATTGTTTCCCTGGGGTCGCAGCTCACCTCAGCAGGGGTGATGTGCACTCTTAATCTTCTCTCCTAGCTCAGCTTCAAACCATCAGCTTTTTTGAGAAACTTCTCTCCTTTATCTATCCTTCTCGCCGGGAGCTTCTGTGGACAGCTGGCTCCAGTTGGCCATCTTGCCCCTCCCTCCTGTAGAAAGAATTCTTGAAGGTGGAACTTGTAGAAGGCAAGCAAATGAATTAGGAGGGTATTGCAGTCAGCAAGGTGAGAGATAATGATGGCTTGGACCAGGTGATGGAGGTGGAGAGAAAAAACTCGTTTTGGGACTCATTCTAGGTGGAAGTAATAAGGCTTACTGATGGACTGAATGTGAAGCTTAAAGAAGAGTAAAATGTTAAGGATGTATTCTTGAGTTTCTGGATTGACCAAGAAGATGACACCATTTACTGAGAGGAATATGGGAAATACCAAGTTTGAGGGAAAGAGGATGAATTTGACTGGGTTGTTCTAAGTTTCCATGCTGGTGGGACTTAAGGATGTCTATTATATCTAATGAGCAGTCAGAAGCTAAGGGGGAAATTACTGCTCTAAATAATATCTGTACTTGCACACTTTCCCTCTGTATTATTTCAATTAAAACTGGATCCCCTTGGCACTTAAAGGTAGAAGCTTAACTTTTACAACCCCAATAATTTGCAAAGGTTTACTGTTCCCATCACTTAGCTTATAGGTGGGAGTGTGAGTGGAAAGGGATTTGTAACCTGGTTTCTCAAGGCTTGGGCAGTAATTATATGATTGTTAATGTAAATGGATGTGAAGAAGGCATTTGCACAATGAACTCAAAATGTCTGCACACTCCTTTTGAAATCTACTGCTGAGTTATTTACATTGTATGTGCTAGAATAATCAGCTGTTCTCAACCTGTGGGTTTCAACCCACAGGAACTGTATTAAAGGGCTGCAGCATTAGGAAGGTTGAGAACCACTGTGCTAGAGGGACAGATAGAACTAGTTTTCATTTCTGGTGAGAACAATTAGAAATGCCTGAAGAAGAGTTCTATGTATACTTTTGGCAGTGGTGGTGTTTTGGGAGGAGGCAGAGTGGAAATAAGAACTGTAACTCATTTTAACTGGGCTCTTATTTACTCAAAGGGGCAAGATCCAGGAACTCTCTTATTCCAATGACTTGGGTAGCAGGTCCTGGTTAGGAGGAGCCAGAGCCATGAGTAGAGGCCTATTCATGGTTTGGCATAGGTAAGGTGAATTACAGGCTTAGGGCTTTTAAAATACGTTCTCTGGTATATTCTAAGTCCACATTTGTTCAGCTGGGAGAATTTTAGAATTCTGCCAACTCTAGGGGACTTCCTCAGTGGTGAGAGTCTACCTGTCAGAAGCTAAGGCACACTAAGATAAAATGGAGGTGTCACATGTCATGGCAGTGTTTCTTATGGCATGTTCATTACACCTGTCAGCTCTATTGGGAGGGGTTACCCTCTATCTCAGGGCTGCAGTTTTTCTACTTACTGTCTGCTTTGACCACTTCTAGTGTGTTACATATGGTAGTCTTACAGGGAAGTTAGCAAAAAGCATCTCTTCTTCCCATTCACCCATGTTTTACCTATCCTGTTAAATAATGCATTTCCTAAGCTAACTAGGCAATTTCATTAATTTAAGCATCCAGGAATTTAAGCAATCCAGGAATCCTCTAGTGCTGATTCAAATAAATTATCTGGTTACTTTAACAAAATCTGAAGCTTTTATGGCACAGATAAAATGGGGAAAATTAAAAAAAAAATAAAATAAAGGTTTCCTTCAATGCCGTAGTGAAACTCATCACCCTACCCTTTCTAGGCTGAGTGGGAGACCCATCCCAGAAGCCTTGCTCAGTTTTCTACAGGGAAGGGAAGCAACTTTGTCCTAGCTCTCCAGTAAGCAGGGAGCCCTCAACCCTCTTCATGGCTTCAGAGTAGATGTGCACAGTTTTCCTTCATTATAAGCAAGTTAGGCTGACTCCTAGGAAGTGAAAGGTGCTGGAGCCATGCATGGTCTTCCCCCAGAGATTCTCCCCTCTGCCATAGAGGCTGGGATTTCCACCACTGTGGTATTCCTCTGGGAGTGTGGTGTTTCCAAATATGGGTCACTTGAGGGCTTCCTTCACATACTTTTGCCATTTTAAATAACATCAGTATCATTATTTACTAAATGTTTTCCTTTAAATTCACTTTACATAAAATCACTTTTGGGTGGCACCTATGGCTCAAGGAGTAGGGCACCGGTCCCATATGCTGGAGGTGGCGGGCTCAAACCCAGCCCCGGCCAAAAACTGCAAAAAAAGAAAAAAAAATCACTTTTTAGCTGCAACCTTGTACTAACCAATAATATGCATGTGATCACAGATTTGATGTGCTAGTTTTACTTTTTCTGGGGGTTTTGGTTCTCCCCAGAGTTGAGCCTTCCAGGTGGGCTTCCCAAGCAGCAGCAGTGAGCTTGGGCTTTGGCCTCACTAAGGGTCCAAAGGTCAGACTCCTTCCTTTTGCATCAACAGTGATGGGCAAAAGGGCCCCTCTGCAAGGTTTGCTGTGGATCTTTTATCTCAGGCTCCACTCAGGAAGAGTGTATTTGACAGGGATTTGTGTCCCAGTTTCACAATCTCCAGTCACTCTGAAACAGAAGGTTATACCATCCCCATAAACAGTTGTGACCCGACTTCAATTGGCAAATGCTTCTACTGGCAATTTTCTACTCTGCTGGGTTGCCACCTGTCTGCTGGAGTGTGTGTGCAAAGCTCAAAAGCTGCCTCTCCATGGCTCTGTCTGCACACATATAGGGTCCTCTTTGTTGGCTTTTCCCCCCATAAGGACTTGATAGCAAATGAGATCCAGACTTCTTTGCGGGTGTGATTTATAACAATATAGCCATCCTTAGAGAACAACCAGATGATGAGTATATTAAGGCATTGCTGAAATACCAGCAGCCATGCCCTCTGGCAGGGGTCCTCAAACTACGGCCTGTGGGCCACATGAGGCTGTGTGATTGTATTTGTTCCCATTTTGTTTTTTTACTTCAAAATAAGATATGTGCAGTGTGCATAGGAATTTGTTCATAGTTTTTTGTTTTTGTTTTTTTTAAACTATAGTCCGGCCCTCCAACAGTCTTAGGGACAGTGAACTGGCCCCCTGTTTAAAAAGTTTGAGGACCCCTGCTAGGAGTTACACTTAGGCAGTTACAAGTGCAACACTTTTCCCTCCTGGTGAGCTGAGATTGGGGACCTCTGGGAAGAATCAAGTATCAGGAGATGGGAGCCTACATCTAGCTTCTGAGTAGCACAATAATGTAGTCACAAACCTTTCCAGTTTACTCAGGGTCCCTCACACATGAGGGCACTTTCCCCCCAACGCAGCTTAAAGTCTCCCCTTGGTCTTTGACACCTATCTTGTTTACTGTACTTTCAAAGCACCATTCATGAAAGCTAATTAGTACAATAAACACTAAGAATTACTATAGTTAAGGGTGCCAAGATTATATATTTGCAATCAAGCTAGGGGCCTTCTGGGAACAATGCATGTTCTTTTTTCTTTTTTTTAATTCAGTGTTTCCCAAAGAGTGGTAAGAGAGATTAATTTTAGATGATGCATTGAAAAGCTTTCTTAAAAATTGATCATGGTATTGTTTTCTGTTTGGCCATGCACCCTGATCTCAATTTCTTCCCTGAATTACAGCTTTTGGTATCTCCCTATGAAAGACAGTATAGCACACTGGATATGTGTGGGCACTGTTCATCAAACAAACTGAATTTTGAATCCTGGCTCCACCATTTACTAGTTATACTTACTAACAAGCAAGTTCCATTGACCTCTTTGAGCCTCAGGTTCCTCATCTGTGAAATGGGGGTAACAATTGCTTCTACCTAGTAGAATTGTTTCGGATATTAAATCATATGCAAATCACTTAGCATGGTGCCTGGCACAGAGCTCTCACATTATGTTATCTATACCAACAACAAAAACAAGAATTTTTATTCTTGAGATTTTGATATCTCACTTAGTGTTTTTTACTGAGGCTGCCATTCGCCTAATATTTCAGTTTCTTTAATTACCAACTGAGTATACCTGATGTTGAGGCTGGATGCCATAGCTCAGTAGTTAGCACACCAGCCCCGCACACCAGGGGATGTGAGTTCGAACCCAGCCGGGCCTGCTTAACAAAAAAAAAGAATGAGTATAATCTTGTTGGATAGAACCCTGCAACTGGCCTTGCATTTCTGGCTTCCATCTATGTCCAGACGTTGACTTGTGCTAGGCTTAGATTTTCAGGGCAGGGTTAGGGGTGTTGGGCACAGTCGAAACAGAGACTGGGGTTTGGAGAGGTCATCAGCCAGGTCTGCCCGGCAGTGGCTGGGGCTTTGGGGCTCCCTCTGCTGGACATCAATCTGTCTTCAGGTACCAAGAGCTGGGCTAGGAAAAATAAGCCACAAAGACATTTTTAATCTTTGGCAATGGAGACAGATGTGAAAGCAGACAGAAGTGATACAGGGTCCTCACAGCTTGCTTGAAGTCTGTAGCATGCAGCAGTTGGGTGGGCACAGGGAAATACTGGTCAAAGCTACTGAGCAGCAGGGGAAGATCCATAAAGGGAAAGGCTGTGCAGAGGATAGTGATCCTGGAGCTGAGTTCTGAAAGACAGGATCATGTACTCCCAGCAGATAGGAGGGAGAGGGAGAAAAAGCACGGGGACTTCGACACCTGGCATAGCCATAAATACAACTGTGATAATTTTTGGCAAGACACAGGTGTTTTTGTTCGCTACATTACACTGCTTTTAGGCATGAAAGAAAATTCACTCTGTGGACCTTAAGAATGCACTTGTTTCAAGTTAATTGCAAGCTAACTGAGGGTATAAAGTGTATAAATACAGAAAATCTTAGTACAGAAGCAAGTACATTCCCAATGCCTGACTTGAACAGTGTTTTAGTTATTTGTCTTCTTGTGTTTTGAGAAAAGTGATTTTAACTGGGACTTAAATGCTAATTTGATGTTACAGAGCTAGCTGTGTGACAGACATTTGCCAGTTTTAGGTGGTATGTTACTGCATAAATCCTTTGTGAAAACACCACAAACTCAAAATTATGTACTCATTTATTCATTCAACATACACAGTACCAGAAATGCGCAAAGTGCAGGGAATCTAATGACAACAGGGTACAGGCTCTTTAATGAGAGGGCACACCTCCTGCCTCTGAAGTGTTGGTGGTCTAGAATATTTCATCATACAGCTTCTCCCTTTGGAGTAAACAATGACTGGTTTGCCTCACTGGAGGGCAATCCTGACAGATCGAAGTTGAGTGGCAGCTCCATCTGAGCTGAGTAGTGGAAGTTGGAGGAGAGGGAGACCAGTCTGGGACTCAGAATTTGATGGTTAATTCCTGAAGTTTATACCTAGAGACATCTGGGGTAAACCGGACTGGGATAAATTGAACTTATTATAAGGTGTCTAAAATCAGGGCCTGCATTTATCGAATGAATAAATGAGTAAGTCTGAACATTTTTTAATAGGTGATTTTGGATTTGTATGTATAACCAACCTCTAAAATAGGTGGCAGACATTGGATGTTTTAAAAGAACATTATTCTAGAAGATGAATGTTCATTTTGATAGACCTTAATCTCATCTCTTCCATTTTCCCAGAAGTCCTAACACCCAGAATTGCCCTAACACATGACACTTTCTGCTTTAACATAAAAGAAATTCTTAGAGAGTAGAATGGTGGTTACCAGAGGCTGGAAAGGAAAGTGAAGAAGAAGGTATGAAGAAAAATTGATTATTGGGTGCAAAAATACAATTACATAGAAAGAGTAAGTTCTAGTACTCAATCATACAGCAAGGAAAGTACAGTTAACAGCAATTTATTATACATTTTTAAATAGCTAGAAGAATTGGAATATTCCCAAATAAAGATAAATGTTTGAGGTGGTGGATATTCCAATTACCCTGATTTGTTAATTATACATGATATAATATACATGTATATAATATATACATGATATAATTATGTATAGGTATCAAAATATCACATGTACCCCCCCAAATATGTACAACTATTATCTATCAAGAAAAATAAAATGAAGCAGACTCTGCTTTTAGAAGGTGGAGAAAGGGCAACTACACAAGGGTCAGCAATCTTTGCTTTCTAGTTGCGTTACTAAACCTTTCTGAGGTTGTGATAACCCTAAGAATTTGCCAAATTCTCTAGTGGTGACTGCTCTTCACTCCATCTGCCTTTCTACCTTTCAGCCAGAGCTCTTCTAGAGTTCAGTCATCAGTAGGCTGTTTCCTTGCCCACTTGAATGACTACCAGGCTGGAGTTAAACAGTCAAGGCATGATTTCAGGAGTGTAATAAAGGCTCCTGCAGTCCCCCACGTTCTCCTTCATCAGCTTTGAGGCTTTAACGCATGGATTCCTGTCAACGATTCAAATCTCCTTTGAAAGGGGCATATTCTGCTCTCATGATTGTCATCATTATCAGTTTATCACCTTGCCACATTCTGTTGTGGTGACTTTCCACATTATCAGCCTCACACATGAGTGGGAATGAGTGCTTCTAGCAAAAGTGCTGGGGGAAGGGGAAAGAGGCTAAGAAGAAAAAAGGGTTGCAGGCAGATTAAAAGCACCTCCTCAATAAGGCAGAAGACATTAACGCTGGGCTTTAAAGACGTCACAATTTTGCTAAGGTCGAAACTACTCTTCCTCTTTCCTGTCCCTTTAGGAATCTGCAAAAGGACCTGAAAATACCTGGGAATCAGCTCCACACACCTCCCCACCTCAGTTGCTGGAAATCCCCGAGTTAGAAAAAGTAAATTTAGCGCGCCCTCAGGTGGCCAAATGTAATACTGCAGCGATGGCTTTTATGGAAGTTGGCACTGGGGACAAACGTCTCGGAATAGTTGCTAGGCACCCAGCAGGGCAACTTGTGTGGCGATGGCACACAAGTCTTCCCTTCAGGGCACTCATTCTCAAGCTGGAGTGATCTTTCTGGGTTTATTTTGGACACCCTGCATCTCCTCTTCCTCATAGCTTTATGTGGCATGTGTCTATTCTTTTGAAGTTAAAGTGAATTTACATGTTAGATTTAGATTATTAGTAATTATTACTAATTATCTGATAGTGTGCTCTTTAAACTAACTGAAACTACCTGTAGAGGCACCAAGGATAATGTGTGTGGGGGTCTCCCATCTAAAACAGACTAAAGGGATAAAGGTGGCTTGCCATGGATATTTTAAACTTTTAAATTTTGGAATATTTCGTATTTACAGAAAAGTTGCAAAGACAGTACAAGTACAAAGAACTTACATTATTTTCGTTACCCAGATTATCCCAAAGTTAACATTTTGCTACATTCACTTTATTATTTTCTCTCTAATTATAAATGTGTATAGATTTTTTCTGATTTGAGTATAAATTACAGTCATGATGCTCCTTTACCCTTAAATACTTGAAGCACATGTCCCTTCTAAAAACAAGGAACTATGCCTATAAAATCACGATGGACTTATCAAAGCCAGGACATTAACATTGACAGAATTCCATTTTCTAATCTGTTGCGCCTTTATTCAAATTGGCATATTATCCCACTAAATTCCTTTACAGAAAATATATCTACAGGATTCAATCCAGTATCACTCTCTGCATTGAATTTAGTTGTTGTGTCTCAGTAAGTCTCCTTTAATCTGAAATATTTCCCGAGTCTTTGTCATTCATGACCTTGACATTTTTAGAGAGTACAGGCCAATTACTTTGTATAATATCCCAGAATTTGAATTTTTCTGATGTTTCCTCATGATTAAGTTTGGGTTATGCATTTTAGGTGAGAATACACAGAAATGATGCTATACACTTCTCAATGCACATAATGTCTGTCTCCTTTAACCACAGGTTTTGACACACAGATGTGAGAGGGTTTTTTTTTTTTTTGCTTTCATATTTTAAAGTTTTAAATTTTTCATATTTTATCTTCTTAATCTTTTGACTTTTTTATTGTTTGGGATTCATTGAGGGTACAAAGAATTAGATCACACTGATTGCATTTGTTAGATAAAGTCTCTCTTACAATTGTGTCCCACTCCCAAGAGGGGTGCCATACGCCATGACCACCCCCATCCGCCTCCCTCCTCCTCTCTCCACATTTGTTCATCCCCCTATCCACCCCCTGTATTGGTTTATCTACTGCCTTCATATTAGAATTGAGTACAAAAAGTGGATTCTTGCTTCTCCATTCTTGAGATGCTTTACTGAATATGTTCCACCTCCATCCAGATTAATACAAAAGATGTAAAGTCTCCATCATTTTTAGTGGCTGAATAGTACTCTGTGGTATACATATACCACAGCTTGTTAATCCATTCCTGGGTTTATGGGCATTTAGGCTGTTTCCACATTTTGGTGATTGTAAATTGAGCTGTGATAGTCTACTGCAAATGTTTTTATGATTAAAGGAATTTTATTTCTTCTGGATAAATGCCTAGTAATAGTATTGCAGGATTAAATGGGAAGTCTAATTTGAGTTCTTTGAGGATTCTCCATACTTCCTTCCAGAACGATTGTATTAGTTTTCAGTCCCACCAGCTATGCAAAAGTGTTCCCTTCTCTCCACATCCATGCCAGCATCTGCAGCCTTGAGAATTTGTGATGTGGGCCATTCTCACTGGGATTAGGTGATATCTCAGAGTAGTTTTGATTTGTATTTCTCTGATGATTAGACCTGATGAGCTTTTTTTCATGTTTGTTAGCCATTCGTCTATCTTCTTTAAAGAAGGTTTTATTCACCTTGCTTGTCCAGTAATATATGAGATTGTTGGGTCTTTTTTTATTGAATAATTTGAGTTCTCTATAGATCCTAGTTATCAAGTTTTTGTCCGACTAATAATATGCAAATATCTTTTCCCATTCTGATAGTAGTCTGTTTGCTTTGGTCGTTGTTTCCTTAGCTTTTCAGTTTAATTAAGTCTCATTTGTTTATTTTTGTTGATGCAATTGCCACAGAAGTCTTCCTCATAAAATCTTTCCCCAGGTAGATATTTTCCAAGTGTTTTCCCCACACTTCTTTCAAGGATTTTTATTGTTTATTCTATGCCTTAGATTTAAATCTTTTATCCATCTTGAATCAATTTTTGTGATTGGTGAGAGGTGCAGGTCCAGGTTCAGTCTTTTACATGTGGTTATCCAGTTCTCCCAGCACCATTTATTGGACAGGGATTCTTTCCCCCAGTATATGTTCTTGCTTGGTTTATCAAAGGTCAGGTGGCTGCAAGAGGTTAGTTTAATCTCACGGTTTTCTATTCAGTTCCAAAAGTGAATACCTCTATTTTTGTGCCAATATCATGCTGTTTGATCATTATGGCCATGTAGTATATACCTGAAAGTCTGGTAGGGTAATATCCCTGGCTTTGTTTTTATTACTAAGAATTGCCTTAACTATACAGGGTTTCTTCTGGTTCCATATAAAATGGAGAATTTTTATCCAAATCTTGAAAGTATGATGATGATATTTTAATAGGGATTGCATTGAATCTGTAGGTTGTTTTGGATAGTATAGACATTTTCACAATGTTGATTCTTCCAAGCCATGAGCGTGGTATGTTCTTCATTTGTTAATATTTTCTGCTTTTTTTTTTTTTTCCTTAGGGTTTCATAGTTGTCTTTGCAGAAATCCTTCACCTCTTTTGTTATGTATATTCCTAGGTATTTCTTTTTCTTTGAAGCTAGTGTGGAGGGAATTGTGTCCTTGATTAGCTTCTCATCTCGGCTGTTATTGGCATATACAAAAGCTACTGATTTGTGGACATTGAGTTTATATCCTGAGATTTTGCTGTATTTTTTTTTTTTTTTATCCCTTACAGGAGTCTTGTGGTTGAGTCTTTTGGTTTCTCTAAGTATAAGATCATATCCTCAGCAAGGAGAGACTTTGACCTACTCTTCACCCATTTAGATGGGTGTCTTGCCTAATTGTATTGGCTAGAACTTCCAGCACTATGTTGAAAAGTTGTGGCAATAGAGGACAACCTTGTTTGGTTCCACTTCTAAGTGGAAAAGCTTTCAGTTTTACTCTATTCAGTTCTATTCATCTTATTTGAAAGTCCATTGTGTAGTTTTATCCTTTGCACCTCTGTGGAAGTTAAGTTTTGACCTTTAGCTTATGCGTGTTTACTTTGCTGGTGGTCCATTGTGGTGGTCAGTGTTGAGAATAGGTTTAAGTATTTCTTGTAGAGTTGGTCTTGTCATGGCAAATTTCCTCAGTGTTTGTATATCCGCAAAAGATTTTATTTCTCCATCAATTTTGAAGCTTAGTTTACCAGGAAACCAAATTCTGGGCTGAAAATTATTTTGTTTAAGAATATTGAAAGTGGATGACCATGTTATTCTGGCTTGGAAGGTTTCAGTTGAAAAGTCTGCCATCATCCCAGTGCCTCTGTCTCTGTAGGTAAGTTAGTGCTTACTCCTAGATGCTTGCAGAATGTTTTCTTTCATCTTGACTTTGGACCGGTTCATTACAATGTGTCTTAGAGAAGCTCTGTTTAAGTTGAGATGACCTGGGTTTGATATCCATCTGAAAGGAGTGTGTCAGGGTCTTTAGTAAAACTTGGGAAGTTTTCATTTATGATAGTTTTCAATAGGGCTTCCATTCCTATAGGACAATATTCTTCCCCTTCAGGAATTCCTATTATTTATATGTTTGAGCACTTCATGGAGTCTTGTAGTTCTCTACGTGCCTTTTAACTACCTGGGTTAACTCGAAAATGTTATCCTTTAGCTCTGAGGTTCTTTCTTCTCCATGGTCTAACCTATTTTTGATACTTTCTACTGCCTCTTTACATTCTCTGATTGTCTCCTTCATTTCCTTAAGCTCCGCCATATCCTTTCTATATTCTACATATCTCTTGTCTGACTTTTGGTTCTCTCTTTCCATTTTCTCATCCATTCCTTTTATTGTCTTTATCATCCATATTTTAAATTCCTTTTCTGTCAAGTCCATTAATTCTTTGTAGGTGGAGTCTTCTGCAATAGCTGCCTCATGGTCCATTGGGGAAGTTCCTCTCTTTTGGTTTTTCATGTAGCCTGAATTTTTCTGTTGGTTCCTCCTCACGTGTTCTTTCTTCTTGTTCACCTCCTTGTTCTCCTTTTTGCTTCTCACTGCCTTGCTTGTTTCAAGCAGAAGTCCTTGCTCTTGATGACAGTATGTTGTAATATGTTGCCAGGACACCAGGTAGCACTAATTCATCAGATTTCCACTGCTCTGGATCATAAGCTGTATCCAACTCACCACCTCCTCACTGTGCTCCCTGAGCTATGACCCTGGGTAAGGTCCCCATGCCAGGTGTGGCTAGGTTCTCTCTTTTCCCCCAGTTATTCTAGGGGAGCTCAGCTGACTGATCCTTCTGGTCCACCATCTTGCTCTGCCCCCCTATTTTAAAGTCATATGTGAAAATTATTAATGTTGAAAACTGCACAAGCAAATATGGTCAATCGTTGACCTACAGAATCGCAAGAATTTCAGTTGTGGGGTGTAACAAAAACAATGAACCTGGATAAAGCATCTATTTTGTTTTGGTCAATCTAGGAATGCTCTGTGGAGGAGTGAAATTTCTGGAATTTTAGGCTGAGATAAGTTGGAATTTTTTAAAGGAATATTTTGATATGTGAGGATCTTGGTTAATGAGTCCCCAGGTTTTTCTTTTTCCCTAATCTTCTCTTGAGAATCAGAAGCTCAGCCTCCTGCATTTTAGTTTCATGGCTGTGTGACACTGGGGAACAACCAGGTGGTTGGATGGTAACTCACATGGGAGAGCAGTGCTTTGAAAGCTCTGTCTGGAGAAAGGGGGAGGGAACATGAGTATTTATGAGCCAGACTGGACTTTCTCCTCCAGGGTCTTTATGTCTACTATAATCAGAATTAATGTGTTTTCACAGAGTGCTTAGCTTTAGATATATGACTCGCAAGAGAACCCAGAGCCATTTATACATACTCATTTATATGTTGTTTTGAAATCAGTCACTTAATGTCAGTCACTGATAACTGAGCTTGAATCTTCTACTGGGTAACTGAAGAAGTTCTATAGTGCTAGATATTTCAGTAAGAACTGTGGAGAGATGGTTTATGAAGTGACAATTACAGTCATCACTTTTTAGAATCTAGTGTTTGGCTGTATGTGGCATTTTTTCCTTTTGTGTTGAATTTTGTTGGCTGTTTTGGGATCCCATAAGTTTTGATCTCATTAAAATTTATTTCTATAGTATTTTCTGAGCTGTGACTGGTGCCATAGGACTGCACTGACCATTACCTAAAGATATGGAGTGTTCCTGACCATTGACCTTTTAAGTGGCATAAAAGCATGATTGAATATTTGATTGCTTATAAATATCTCTCTGCCACCACATTTATAATCTTGAACTTTTAATTTTGACACCATCTTAACACGGTAATGTAATTTTCCAGTCTTTGCACAAATGTTTTCACAGTTTAAATAGAGGCTTTCATCATATCAACCTAGAAAGTAACTTTTTTTGCATCAATCAAAGACCAGAATAAAACCACAACAAATTTTCACTAGATGAGCAATGAATACTACCTTGATGAAGGATGTGGTCTACATATTTAGTAAATTTATCTAATAATAAACATTATTACTATTAAATAATAATATTAAATAAGTTTATTTAGTAAATGTATCAAGTACTTGATCTGTGCGAAGCTTTGTGCCGTGAGTGTTAATAAGATGTGATCTTTGATAAGGTAAGACAGAGAAGTGAATTATTATTATTATTATTATTTTTTAGAAAGCGTCTCCCTTTGTTGGCCTTGGTAGAGTGCCATGGCATCATAGCTCATAGAAACTTCACATTACTGGGCTCAAGTAATCCTCTTGTCTCAGCCTCCTGAGTAGCTGGGACTACAGGCACCTGCCATAACACCCAGCTAATTTTTCTATTTATGGTAGAGACAGGGTCTCATTCTTGCTCAGGCTGGTCTTGAACTCCTGAGCTCAAGGGATCGCCTGTGTAGGCCTCCCAAAGTGCTAGGATTACAAGTGTGAGCCATGGCACCACTAAATATTTATGTATATGACATTTATATAAATATTCATTATATAAATAATTTTATAAATATAATATAAATGAATATTTATAATATGAGGTGTATAGCAGTGGGGTAAACATGAGATACTATGTTCTAATCTAATATTGGGGAGATCCAGGGTAAACTTTGTGGAAGAAGTGGTGTCTAATCTATCCTATCTATCATCAAGTTCTAACTCCTCTACCTCGCTCCAAAACACATCCCAAATTCATCCACTTCTCTCCAGCTCCACTGCCTCAGCCTGAATGCAAACTTCTATCTTCCACAATAGCTACATGACTGGTCCCACTAGTCTGAAAGCTCTAAGAGGAGAAATATTTATTTATTTATTTTTGAGACAGAGTCTCACTATGTTGCCCTCGGTAGAGTGATGTGGCGTCACAGCTCACAGCAACTTCAAACTCTTGGGCTTAAGCCATTCTCTTGCCTCAGCCTCCCAAGTAGCTGGGACCACAACGCCTGGCTATTTTTTTGTTGCAGTTGTCATTGCTGTTCAGCTGGCCCAGGTCAGGTTCAAACCCACCATCCTCGGTGTATGTGGGTGGCGCTATAACCACTGTGCAACAGGCACTGAGCCAGGAGAAATATTTTTGGATTTTTTTGTTCACTGAGAGATTCCAAATAGTGCCTGACACATAATGGGTTTTCAATACATATTTTTGAATCAATAAATAGTTTCTTATCTTATTCTGTTGGCCTACTGCAATTCAGCAGCCAGAGTAATACTTTAAAAAAATACAATTGTAACTTTCTTTGCCAGGCCATTCTCTTGCTCCTTTTCTCTCCCCTATCTTCCTCTCTCTGATCTCTGCTTGCTTCCCTCTCTCGCTAATCTCTCCCCACCCCACTCTCTTCCCTCTCTCTAATATAAAATAAACTTGTCCTTTTATAGCCTAAAAAAAAGTACAGTTGTGTCATCTCTCACCACTGCCCATCTACCTCTTACTATACACTCTAACAGTTCTGAAGTTGTTGGTTTTTCAGTTCTTGGAATATTTTCTCATTTCTCATGCATCCATTAGGCAAACTCCTTTTAATCCTAAGAGTTCAGTTCCAATGCTCCTGCTCTCACAGAACTTACAATCACATGAGGAAGATAGACATCCAACAACTACAGGGATTAATAAAAATATTTCAACAGTGAGGAGTGACATGAAAAAAATAACACAGGGCTAAATGAAAGAAGAATTCGGTGTTTGGCAGTTCGAGTATAATGATACCCTAATAATTTGAAGGAGTCAGCCAAGCAAATATATGGGGGAACAATACTCTATGAAAGAGAAAACAGAAAATGCACAGACACTGAAGGAAGAACAGCTTTACTTATTGGAAATAGCAACTGAGGATGCAACAAAATGAGAATAGTGTGGGTCTTTTAGTTCATAGCAAAGAGTTTGGATTTTATTCTACATGTGAATATGTGGACAGTTTCAAGCCTGAAACCATCCCATTACATATAGAACAAACCTCAAATTCTTTACTATGAATCGCCAACTCTGCATGATCTTCCTCCTCATCAGTTTCTCTTCTCCTCTCCTTTTTTGTCCAGCAAAACTAGTTTTATTTCTGTTCCTTGCTCACACCGAGCATGTTCCTGCCTCAGGACCTTTGCACTTGCTGTTCTCTGTCTGGAGTGCACTTCCCCCAAATCTTCCCATGGCTGATTAATTCCAATTATTTAAGGTTTGGCTTAAAAAAACAATCTTTTCAGGGAGATCTTCCCTGGCTGTATTTGCTTCTTAAGGCTGCCATCACAAATTATCACAATCAAGGCCAGGTGTGGTGGCTCATGTCTGTAATCTCCCACTCTGGGAGGCCGAGGCAGGTGGATTACTTAAGCTCAGGAGTTCAAGACCAGCCTGAGCCAGAGTGAAATTCCATCTCTAAAATTAGCTGGGCTTTGTGGTGTGCACCTGTACTCCCAGCTACTCTGGAGGCTGAGGCAAGAGAATTGCTTAAGCCCAGGAGTTTGAGGTTGTTGTGAGCTATGATGCCACAGCACTCTACCCAGGGCAACAAGTGAGACTCTGTCTCGAAAAACAAAATTATCATAACCGGGTGATTTGAAACGAAAGAAAATTATTCTTAGAGTTCTGGAAACCTGAAGCCCAAAACCTAGGTGTTGGGAGGGCTGTACTCTCTCTCTGAAAACTCTAAGGGGGAAGCTTTCTTTGCCTTTTCCAGCTTCTGGTGACTCCAGATGTTCCATGGCTTGTGGCAACATCACCCCAATCTCTGCCTCCATTTTTATAAGGCTTCCTCCATGTCCATGTGTTTTTTGTCTTCTCCCTTTCTGTCTCTTATTAAGGATGTTTGTCGTTGGATTTAGAGCCCACGTTATCCAGGATAATCTCCTTTTGAGGTCTTTACCTAAATTACATCTTCAAAGTCTCTTATTCTACCTTCTGAGGTTGGACATATCTTTTGGAGGTCCACCTTTGGACAAGTGGACATATCTTTTGAAGGTCCACCTTTCGATCCACTACATTCACCTCTCAATCTAAGTCAACTATCTAGTCACTTCCTTGCTTATCAGCCTGCTTGATTCATTATCTGAAAGTACCTTGTTTATTTTTATTTATTGTCTTTCTTCCCTAGACTATGAGAGCAGGCACCTGCTTTGTCTTGTTCACCATTATATCTCCAATGTCCAGCAACAGTGCCTGGCACATGGCAGACTCTTGTAAATATTTGTGGAATGAATGAATGAAGTAATGAAAACATTGGAATCTAAAAGGGTGAATGAAGTTGGTCATGCAAAGAAGGATAGAGAACAGGGAAGTGTATTTCCAGGCAGAAAGCCTAATGGGTGATGGGGGGAATGGCTGTAACATAAGATTTCCTGGGGAAGGAGGTGCAGGACAGTTGGATCCCAAAGGGCTTTGTAAGTGGTGTGAAAGGGTCTCTCTGAAGTCCTTTGAACTAGGTGACTCCAGGGTCTCTGCCCTGTGTACATAACAGTAGTGATCCTCTCTGGGCACAGCCCATCTCACACAGATCCTAACCTTTCCTGTGGCTCCTTAGCAGACTATTTACTACCTATGGAAGCTGGAAGCTGGAAGCTGGAAGGTTCTTTTAGGCAGCCACTGAAAGTTCTAGTCTCACTTGGCTTCCTTGTCGTTTCTCCATAGAGACTATTTAAAACTTCAGTGGTTTCCTCAAATGTCTACCCGTGACTTCTCTCATCCTTATCAGTGCATGATCTTATGACCAAAGAGAAAGTAGAGGCCAGCAAGAGAGAATGTATTATCCAGAGCTGTTAGGCAACTCAACTGGTAGCCATAGGATGTACAACATTCTGTAATTTCCGGGGCTTAGAGTTTAACAGATGTGAAGTGGCAGAGATGAGATTAGACAGGTGGACAGGGACTAGATCATATATACTTGTAAAAGATGTTCACTCTTCTTTTCAAAAGTATATAAGTCATATACAAAGTTAGGTAGATGCCATGACTACCTTCTGAGAGATTGTGTGAGATTTATCACTAGTGAAGTTTTTAATACAAAATTAAGACTGATCTTCATTAATACATTGCTTTTTTCTGTTTTTATTTTATCAAAAGTTATGTAAGACTCAATAGTGCAATTTAGTGACAATTTATTTTGTACCTGGTAGAAACCAGGTGCTGTCCCAATGTGTTACCTTAAATCAGCACAAATTGATTTTAAAGGCTCATGCTTGATCTTTAAGAAAATCATGAGAATTTTGCATTATACTCTATAATATTTCCAAGTTTATTTTGCTACACAAATAATTCTGTCCCCTCCTTTTTCTCGGAGTAACGTGGATGCTCCAGGAAGATCCATACCCATCTTGTGGCTTCTTGTATCCCAAGTTTACTTCCTCTGGTCCTGCAAGCACTTTTAGGACTTCGTAAAAGCATCTCTGTTACACAGATGAGCCACCTGGAGTCCAGGGATTTCCTGAAACTGACATCAGAGACCTATTACTTGCAGAGCCAAGATTTGGATTCAGCTCTTCCAGAATTGTTTCCAATACATCATGGCCGTGCAGGTTCTAGGAGCTACTATTGAAGCACAAGACACAAACCTCAGACTTCCATGGTCTTATCGCATAATCGAAGAGGTGAGGTGCAATATCAAAAAGAGAAGTACTAGGATAGAATCATTTCTAATTCAGTGCATGAAAATAGTCTAGCTAATCCATAATATTGGTCTGAGAAAATTGTTTTAATTGTATCATAAACAATCTGGGGAAGACAGCCCCCAGTTTTCAGAAATCACTGTGAGATAATGGACAAACCTTCTATTTTACGAGTTGACAAAGCAACTGCTTCACTTCATTAAAGCAGTGGCTTTAAATGGCCCCTATGTGCTTCCCCAAACCTAAGGCAGTAGTGAGTCACTGCTATTTCAGATTGCCGACTGTATTTCTCACCCTACCCTCTCCTTTCAGTGCCAGGACATCTCTCAGCACTTTATGGTTACTTGACAGTTCCTCAGTGACTCAGAAAGACACCAGGTGAAAGTAAGCAAATACTCAACAACTCCATCTGGCAGCGGCCAAGAGATGCCACTGAGCTAGGAGAAAGATGCATTTCCCTTGCTGCCTTTCTTTGTAGGCCAAGTTCAGCTGCCATCCTGGTGGGCTACTTGAGGGCCTCTTCAGAGCTCTGCAGAAAGGTGGTGTTAAGTGACCCAGGGTTTGGAGGAGGGAGGTGGACATTTCCGGCCTCTGGAAGCTTTGGTCTTGTTTTTGCCAAGCCCGTTTGCCCTGTTTCGTCACGTTGGGATGCTTGAGAAATCACTTAGCTTTGACTGGCAAGGTCTTGCCATTTCTGGATTTAAATAGATTTAAATAGAGTCTAACAGGGGCAGTTGCATTTCTTCGCTTTCCAGAGCTATATTTTTCTCGCGTGGGTTAAAAAAAAATGCACACGAAAAAGCCCCAACTTCATTATGTTTCGGTCACAGCAGGGAATTTATAGCATGAGCCCAGCTGTTTGCAGCTCATGCCAGAGTTTTTTGATCCTAATGTAACTGAGCTCACATTTTGGAATCAGAAAATAATATTCAGAGAAGCCGACTCCAGAGTTTTCAGGTTTCCAGGCCAAGCAATGGGTTCCTGAATCTATTTTGGGTTGTTCTTCTCTCATTCCTTTTCCTCTTCACCCTCAGAGCTCTTTGCTCCCTTCCTGGAACTAGGCCTATGGCTGTGCAAGTCTCTTTCTGTGCAAACACTGTTCTAACTATCCTTTTGAAGGAAAAAATAATCCCCACTGTTTTACTCCTTAACTCTTGCCTTCACTACTTAAAACTCCTTTACTTATGGTTCATAAATGCAGCAATCATACATTCAAACAAGAATACTAAGTATAACTTATTTCTTGGACTTGGAGCCAGACACTAAGAGATTCTGTGCCTCACTTCTTTTGATCTTCTCAACAACCCCT
Source organism: Loris lydekkerianus (assembly GCA_963574355.1). Lineage (NCBI taxonomy): Eukaryota > Metazoa > Chordata > Mammalia > Primates > Lorisidae > Loris > Loris lydekkerianus. The sequence continues at coordinate 17,602 of CAUYPK010102124.1, read as the reverse complement.
TAAGGAAAGTATTGTTGTTCCTCCCATTATAAAGATGGGGTTTCTGGGTGGTGCCTGTGGCTCAAGGAGTAGGGCGCCGGCCCCATATACCGGGGTGGGGGGTGGGGTGGGGGGGTGGTGGCGGTTCAAGCCCGGCCCCCGCCAAAACTGCAAAAAAAAAAAAAGATGGAATTTCTGAGGCTTAGAGAAGTGAACTAACTTCTCAAGGTCACACAGTGGTGGAGTTAGGATGCAATTATAACTGGAACCAGGTCGTTTGGTGCCAGAGCTAGAAGTTTTAACCTCATTGCTATACTTGATTCACCACCTGAGACTTCCTACTGAGTGCTAGGTTCTGTGCGGAGGATGCTAATGGCAAAAAATACATAGTTCCTTTCCCCACAGAAAATGAAAGTATAGGAGGGCAGCATGGTAAAAGCTGACAAAATCACAGACTTCTAGACCGTCATGTTGAATATGGAATTTCTTCTGCCAGCCACATCCTGGCTAACTAGCCTGGCATTACACACTTTCAGTTTGGCTATGAAGATAATAATAATCATGGCAAGCCCCTTTATAGCTCTTACTATGCAGCAGGCACGATTTTATGTGCTTTACAAAAATTAATTCATTTAATTTTTATTATTCACTTATTTTTGTTGAATTTTTTTTAGAGACAGAGTCTTGTTACACTGCCCAAGCTGGAGTACAGTGGCTATACACAAGCATGATCAGAACACACTACAGCCTCAAACTCCTGGGCTCAAGTGATCTTCCTGGCTCAGCCAGGCATTGAAGGATTGATTGTGAGTTAGCACCACATACATGATGATTCCTCACTCACTGGCCCCTTTCCCATTGCTAAGTCCTGTTGATTGTATTTCCTAAGTATCTTTTATGTCCATTTCCCCTTCTCCCTCTTCACTGCCTTCACCACTGCTTTAGTTCAGATTAACATCACCTCCTACCTGGAGGGTTGTAGAAACAAACTTCCTGGGCTTTTCTAGTACCACCCTCAACCTCTCCACGTCCCCAAGACAATGGAAGTCTTCTTCTTCTTCTTGTTATTTTTGCTGTTTTGATTTTTCGTATCTCTGTTTCTCTGTTGCATTTAATAGAGCCATTTCTCATTCTTCTAAACTCCAGTCCAGTCTAATCTTGAAGACTTGGCTCTTTGTATTACTGATCGTATCAAAGGGGTTTATTAATGTCTAGAATAGGCATGTCCAACCTTTTTTTCTCTGCTCCCTTTGGAAGAATAAGAGTTGTCTTGGGCCATACATTAAATACACAAACACTAATTAAAGCTGATTAGCAAATGAGGGTCCATGCTATCATGATATCTGACACCATGGATAAGCAAAAAAAGTCTTCACAAAAGCAGCATGTGGCCTGTGGGCCCGCAGGTTGGACATCCCCACCAGGATGTAGGTTGGAACTTATGGTGTGCCATGCCTTATTTTCACTCTGATTACTCAGCATGATTTCTGGGTTCCCCATGCCTTTTCAAAGTTTTCCCCTCCCAAATGAAACTCAGAACTGCATTCAGACACCCACTGCTGGGGGCTGGGGCAGTTGCCATTTCTGTCTGAATGTTAGCTTATTCCAGCTGCTCTGCAAAGGGGAGATGAGGCCTGAGGAAATGATACTTTCTTTGGATGATACTCAACATTCTTTCCAGAAAAGCCCAGTGAGTAATGAATCAGGCCCTGAATATTCTGGAACAAGAAACTCAATGCCACCATCAACTCTCTCCAAATCATAGTCATTGCCAGGTCATGGTTCAGCTTAGGCCTGGTTCCCCAAACCCTCCAGACAGAAAGGGGAAAAACCGTTCCCAACACTCAGAATGCAATTTTACCAAGGAGATTTATTTTTACGCTGATTTGGAGCATAAATACTGTAAATATCTTCCACCCTGCTGGATTTTTTTTATTTTTCAGAGCTATAGTTAATGGGCTAACTTTCTGGCTTGGCACTTTATCAAGTTGATAGAACTGTTTAATGAAACCCATGGAGATTGGACAATTCAGTCTAATGGTCAGTTGCAACCCTTGATGTAAGTAATTTCCAGCAATACTGTATGCATCAAATGTCCAAACTGCCAGTGGTCATCAATATCCATTATGCTTTTGGTTGGCGTGAGCCATTAATAACCTGTCAGATTAAGCAATTAGGCTGTCTCTACTTGCCAGGGGAAATTGTTTTCCCCTAACTGATGATATTGGTTTTGTGGTTGTGCAGATAAGCACTTGGTCAAAATGTTTGGCGCATTCCTAGCTGGGGAGTGAATCTTTTTGATAGATAAGGAACTGAAATTCAAGAGACTGAGAGGAACCTGCAGACAATCTTTGAGAAAAAGCATCTCAGCCATTCCTGTGCACTTGAAAAAAGTAGCTTAATTATCACTGGGGCTCTCTAGTGAGGGACTACATTTGACTTGTTACCCAAGTGAGACGACACTTCTCCACAGAGCCCCAGCTAAATCAGAGCAAGTTTCAATTTGAAATGTAAACTAGCTCAAATTCTTTAGAAAGCACACAAGGGGCACTCTTGTGGCTCTGCCATTTTGTACACTTTCAAAAGCAAGATGAAGAAAGGAAGAAAGAGGGGACAAGTTAAATGGAAACCCATTATTAACCCTCCTCTGTGTTGATTATTTCTGATGTCTCCTAAAATTTCTAGTTTTGCAATTATCCATTTCCACTGTCATGTACATCCTAGTCACCCACTGTGCCCTTCTTTCTCCCTTTACCAGTGTACATACATCCATCAATTTGAAGGCCTAGTTTAAAAACCACTTCTAAAGAGACTTTCCAAAGTAATTCTGCCCATACATTTACTCAAAGTTTTCTTGTTCCTCTGTGTGTGTGTGTGTGTGTGTGTGTGTGTGAGAGAGAGAGAGAGAGAGAGAGAGAGAGAGAGAGAGAGAGACAGACAGGGTCTTCTTCTGTTGCCCAGGCTGCAGTACGATGGCATCACCATCACAGGTTACTACACCCTCAAACACCCAGCTTAAGGGATCATCCTGGCTAAGCCTCCCAAGTAGCTGGAACTACAGGTGTGTGCCCCCATGTGCCAGGAGCCGAAAACCTAAGAATAAGCTTATCAGGAATATTCACAGCCGGTTTAACAGGAATAGTCACAGCTGGAAAGCATTGAAGGGCAGGTAGGGCATTGTTACCCTTGGCTCCAGGAACTTGGTTCCAGACACTAAAAACATCACACCTGTTATCAGAAAACCCCCACCCCAAACTCACCCGCAGGCCTATTCCCCTCTGCCTATATTTATATGGCTGTTGAAAAATAAAGTTTGGGGAGTTTGATCAGAATCCTGTCTTGCTCCCCATTCTTCGTGCCTCTTGTTCCCTTCTTCCACTCTCTCCCTCCATATCCTAGGTCCCTGCTGAACTAGCCCCGCGGGCCAGGGCACCCATGCCCAACTTTAAAAACAATTTCTGGAAACCCATTTCTTGCTATGTTGCCCAGACTTGTCTCAAACTTCTGGCCTCAAGCAATCCTTCAGCCTTAGTGTCCCAAAGTCCTAGGATTACAGGCATGAATCACAACGCCCTGTCAAAAGCAAAATTTTAAAACAGCATAAAAGCAATGCATCAGCTATCTCTGAAAAAAAACATTTAAAAATTAGCCAAACATGGTGGCATGTACCTCTAGTCCCAGCTATTTGAGAAGCTGAGCCAGGAGGATTACTTGAGCCTGGGAGTTTGAGGCTGCAATGATCTATGATGATGCCACTGCACTCCAGCCTGGGCTACAGAGCAAGACTCTATATCAAAACAATTATGAATTGTTTTAATCATGAATTAAAGAACTAAAAATTTATTTTTTGTAGTTTTACTCCCCCATTACAAGCGCAATGTGAGTGCAACATAGAAAACAGAAGACACATTTAAGCACAATGGAGAGAACCAAATAATCCTATGATCCAAATATAACCATTTAGTATATGCCATTCACTCATTCAACAAGCATTCATTTTTGATAGATAAGGAACTGAAATTCAAGAGACTGAGAGGAACCTGCAGACAATCTTTGAGAAAAAGCATCTCAGCCATTCCTGTGCACTTGAAAAAAGTAGCTTAATTTGGAGATATGAACTTTGGAGATATCCTAGTAAACAAAACTGTCACTGTTCTTTTATCCACAGACCTCAGGGTCTAATGAAGATTTTTTTCATCATCACAAAATTAAATATGCATTGAAAAATTGTGTTAAATGCTATGAAGAAAAGGAACACAGCTATAAGAGTGTATGACAGGAGGACTGATCCTGGTCTATACATTAAGGAAGACTTTCTGAGGAAGTGTCATTTGAGTTGAAATCTGAAAGATTTCAGGTAAAGGAGTCAAAGGAGTGATGGGGAAGGAGGGAGTGGGATGGTGAGTGGGAAGGATGAGAAGAGAAGATCCTTTTAAGCAAAGGTGACAGCATGTGGAATATGGGATGTTCTAGGACAGGGATGTACAAACTATAACCTGCTGGAGCATTTCTGGGTTTTGTAAATAAAACTTTATCAGCCATGCCCACTCATTTTCCTATTGTCTGTGATTGCTTATGTACCACAGCTATAGAAATGAATAGTTGCAGAGTTGAATGGTTCTGACAGAGGCCATATGGCCACTTTGAAAAACCTAAAATATATGATATCTGTCTCTTTACAGAAAAAAGCATGCTGACCCTGTGCTGGAACCTAGAAGAAGGTGAAGGTGATAGGAAAAGAGCAATGTTGGGATGAGGAGACTGAAACAGGAACCAGATAGACCATGCAGGTTAAGAATTTTCAACTTTATTCTAAGAATGGAAAATGTTAATAACTGTATGTTTTAATCAGGGGACTGGAAAGGATTGTCCTAGCACACACTGGTTTTTGATCTTTTTGTTTTGAATTTGACAGTTTGTCCTGTATGTATTCCCACTCTTCAACCATATAACCTTTAATGGTATCTTTACTCTTTCATCATATGGCTGTATTGTAATTTAGAACATTTCTGTGTCCAGCTGTGAGCATTCTTGTGCATTTTGTTGCTAATTCCCTTATAGTTTCTTAGAAGTGGAATTGTCGTGTCAACAGTTATATACATTTTAAAGGCTTTTGCCTTTTTTTGTATTTCCAGTCCTCTAGTGGTGATGTTAACTGCCACCAGCAAGGTGTGAATATATCTGATTCCCACACAGTCACAAAAAAAAATTAAATGTTTGCCAATTTTATACAAGAAAAGCTATACTTTATCACTGCTTTGATTAGCAATTCTGTGATTATTGGAGAGGGTAACATTACTTTCCCATATGGATTTCCTCTTTTGTGAAATGCTTATTCATATCCTTTGCTTATTTTTCTATGAGCTGTTTATACTTCATTATTTATTTTTTATGAGATGATTATATATCAAGGATATTAACACTTTGACATCCATACTATGAATATTTTTTTCAAGTTTGTCATTTTGCTTTACATTGTATTTATGGTATTTTTTACAGAATTTATAAATATTTATATGTATTTCATTTATAAATCAATTTTTTGTTTGGATTCTCTGCCCTTGAGGTTATACCTGGGAAGACTTTCACTACATTGAGATTATATATAATGACATATGCATGAGTAACTGGTTTTAAACCAGTTTTTCTTTATATTTTAATCTTTAATCCATCTGGTATGTATTTTGGTAATGGCACAAGATAGAGAGCTAACAGATTTTTTTAAAGAGAGGAAAACCCGTTTTAGGAGAGAGGAAGAAATATCTTTTAGGAAAACTCTTTGATCAGAACCCCCAAACACTGTATCTGGAAGAACAATGGGTCTTTGGGTGATATAATATTATGAAGCATTTAGTCTCCAATCCAGTTTCCTGGAATTCAATTCTTAGAGTCCTTAGAATCTCCAAAGTGATTTTTTGTATGCTAATGATTGACTGATGGCTGGCAGCCCTTAGCTAGCTTCTGGATGAGGGCTGGTCATTGGAAAGACCAACGTGGATTAGAGGGTTAGAATATTCAGCTTCAACTTTCAAACTCCTGGGAAGGGGGAAAGGATGAAGGTTAAGTTGAACAGCCAATGGTTTAATCAATCATGCCTATAAAATGAGGCCTCCATAAAAATCCAAAAGGACTAGGTTCAGAGACCTTCTGGATTGCTGAATAATGGAGGTTCCTAAAGGGGGGCACACCAAAGGAAAGCAAGGAAGCTCCATGCTCCTTCCTCTGTACCATGCCCTGCACATCTCTTCATCTGTATCATTTGTAATATCCTTTATAATAAACCAGCAAATGTAAGTAACTGTTCCCTTGGGTTCTGTGAGCTACTCTAGCAAATTAATCAAACCCATAGAAGGGGTGTGGTAACCCCAATCTAAAGCGGGGGTCAGAAGTTCTTGAAACCTGGTCTTGTGACTGGTAATCTGGAGGGGGGAAGTCTTGGGGATTTATCCTTTGTAAAAAGAAAATCACATCCTTGGGAACCTGTGAAGAACTGGCCCCACAGGTCATTCATTAAGGAAATTTCTTGCTAACCTCCCATAAGCAAGAACATGCAAATTTTACCTATGCCTAGCACTTAAAACGAAACCCTATTTAATTCTATACTAATAATGAATTACAAGTTTAACTTACAGGTAACAGCTAGAAACAAAACAGAACCAGACATTCTTCCACCTACCCAGAGACATCATACATCCCTTCTCTCCCTTATTTTATGTAAAATGTAGATTTCTTGGGCCTCGCAAGAATATAGCTGTTAGGGTAGGACCTTGTAGTATAAGATGAGAATGAATTCTTGACACAAAGATTAAGATAGAAAGAAGTAAAAAATTTATTTCACTTTCCTCCAAGAGAGAGGAAAGGGCTCAGTACAAAAGTAAAAGAAAGAGTGCCAGAAATATCATGGCTTGGAAAAATCAACATTGTTAAGATGTCTATACTCCCCAAAGCAATCTATAGTTTTAATGCAATCCCCATTAAAATACCAATGTCATACTTTGAAGATCTTGAAAAAAATAGTTCTATGTTTTTTATGGAACCAGAAAAAACACAAAATAGCTGATACAATTCTACAAAATAAGAATAAATTGGGAGGTATCACTGTACCAGACTTCAGGTTATACTACAAGTCTATAGTGATCAAAACAGCATGATACTAAAAAAAAAAAAAATGGAGACACAGATCTCTGGAACAGAATAGAGAATCTAGAGATGAAGCCAGCCTCATATACACATCTAATCATTGACAAAGCAAACAAAAGCAAACACTGGGGAAAATAATCCACATTTAATGCATGGTTCTGGGAGAACTGGCTAGCCACAAGTGAGAGACTGAAACTAGACCTACACCTCTCACTATTCACAAAAATTAACTCAAGATGGATAAAAGAATTCAAGCTAACACATGAAAGTATAAAAACACTCGAAGATAGTATGGGAAACTCTTAGTCTTATCAACCTAGGAAAATAATTAATGAAAAAGACCCCACTGGCAAATGCAGCAGCAAGAACAATAAATAAATGAGACCTGATCAAGTTAAAAAGGTTTTGCACAGCTAAGGATATAATCCAAAAAGCAAAAAGACAACCTTCAGAATGGGAGAAGATACATGCATGCTATGAATCTGACAAGGGGCTAATAACAAGAATCTACAATGAACTCAAGCATGTTAATAAGAAAAGAGCAAACGACCCCATTAAAAAATGGGCAAGAGACATGAACAGAAAATTTTCTCATTAGGACAGAATGGCTAATAAACACATGAAAAAATGCTCGTTATCTGTAATTATCACACAAATGCAAATCAAAATCACTTTGAGATATCACCTACCCCCAGTGAGAATGGCCCATATCACAAGGTCCCAAATAACAATTACTGGCATGGGTGTGGAGAGAAGGGAACACCCATGTACCATTCCTGCCCTGGCTCATGCAAACTAGTACTAGTTGAACATTCCAATTTCCCCTCTGGAAGCCTTTATGGAAAGAAGTATGGAGATTTCTCAAGGAACTAAAAGTAGACCTACCATTTGACCCTATAATCCCACTACTAGGCATTTACCCAAATGAAAAAAAAAAAAAGAAAAAAGAAAAAAAGACATTTTGCCACAAGAAAATTTGTACTCAAATGTTCATAGATGCTCAATTCACAATCTCCAAGATGTGGAAACAACCCAAGTTGCCCATCAACACATGAATTGATTAAGAAACTGTGGTGTCTATATATCATGGAATACTATGCAGCCATGAAAAGATGGAGATTTTGCATCCCTTGTAACAACATGGATGGATTTGGAGAACATTCTCCTAAGTGTCACAAGATTGGAAAAACAAGCATCACATGTACTCAATACTAAGTTGAAACTAGTAGATTAACAACTACAGACCCACATGAGAGGAAAAACTCAATTAAATTCAAGAAGGGTAGAGGGTGGATAGGATTCAGTAGATTACTGCCTAACAAGTGCAGTGCATGGATATGGCACACTCCCTGGGTGAAGGACACAGCTACAATTCAACTGATCTTACATGTGTAAACTATATAACTTAATGGTTTGTACCCTCATATTAATCTGAAATTTTAAAAAAGAAGCTGTCACAGTAATTGAGGTGAATAACAACAACAACGACAAAGAGAATGCCAGCCCAGGGGAAAAGGGTTCAAAGTTTGTATTGGGATAAAAGGAGAGGAAAAAAGAAAAGTTATTTCTGCCAGCTGATAGCAAGAGGCAGCTGTAAAGTAGCTGCATTCGGTTTTTTTTTGTTTGTTTGTTTTGTTTTTGTTTTTTAACCCTCTTCTCTGCTAGGCTGGCTTGTTAGTCTTTGTGGAATATGGTCTGGCAAGAACTGGGGGAGAATCATATTCTATCTTTTCAGTTCCTTTCAAGTGCTGTGAAAACAAACTCTTAGAGTTTAACCCTAGATGGTTAATCAATCAAACAAAGGAGAGAAGTTGTGCTGTAACTTTTCCTCTTCCTTTTTCTTTTTGTTAGATAGCTAATTTTTCTCCATTAGACGGTTTAATAGCAATACTGTCCTTTTGGTAGCTACTACCTCATCAGCCCCACCCTCCCTTGCCTTTATCCTTCTCTCTGTATGCCTTTAAGATGTTGAACATTCCAATTTCCCCTTTGGAAAGAACAGACACAGCTTGTTGGGCTTTTTCCAAGGCATGCCTCAGAATCTCCATTGATCAAGATTTTGCCACAGTCATTTACTTGGGTTGACACCCTCAACCTGTGGGCTCTGAATTGAATTGAATTTGAGGACACCCAGCTAGTTTTCTGCAGGGGGAATTGGTTGGTTGCTTGGTATGTGGGGAAACCCCTCACATGTTTGGTCACATAAGTCTTCTGTGCTGATAGCTATCAAGTGAGAAGATAGAAAAGGCACTTTGAGTTTGTTTTTTGTTTTTTTTCACAGATTTGGTGGCAGAGAAGTAAGATTTGTTACAATGGCCCTCACTCATAGAAACATGTGGTTTGGGAAAAGAAAGGATTTAAGTGTGGGGGATGAGGAATCTTTGATTCCTAGGTAGCCACATGGTCATATGCAATGTGGAGTTACAGCTTAAGACAGAGTAAGGAGCCCTGTTAGGGGCCTGCAGGGCCCCCTAAGCATGGAAATAAAGGAAAATCTTGAGTGAATTTAGGGGACGTTCTGAGCACCTAGCTAGCCTTGAAAAATGAATGAGAACTTGAAGAACAGGAGGGGAATAATTGTTACCAAAGGCTCAGTACTTGTCCTGGAGGGCAAACCAGTGAGAACCAAGAATGAGGACAAGTGATTTGAGGAAAGGGAAAAAGAAGTTTATTAATTTCCCAACAGATGAGGAGGACAGTGGACTAGTGCCTCAAAGACTGCCATCCTGGCTTTAGCAGAAAAACAGGACTTTTTAAAAGGTTGGGCTGGGGTCTGCAAGACCAATATCATAAGTGTGGCTTCAAGCTATTGTTGTTTAACTATAATCGGTGGTTTCGGTGGACCTTATCTTTTGTTGACGGTGATCTCATGATTTTTATTGAGACAGTTCTGTTGAGGCATTTCCTGTGGTTTAAGATTCTAGAAAACACCCTGAAAAGAACATTGTTCTATTCCTTTAATTACTGGCCTCAGGCAGGAATATAGGTTTTAAAGCCCCAAAAGAGGGGGGAGTTTAAGAGAGTTTAAGAGACAACTTGTAATACATTTCCCTGCCCTTTTTCAGACCTTTACTTCTTTTACGTAGTGGGAATCATTCTCCCAGCCAGAGTCTTGAATTGTTTTGTTTCTCTATGGAAACTTAAAGATGGCATCATAATGTATATTCTTAGCTTGTTTTTCAGAAACCCTTACTGGATAGAAACTACAGATAGGAGAGAACTGAGGAATCACCCCTGACCACTTTTGTTCTCAATTTCTCTCTGAGGGGCCTAGAGAGAGTCACACCCATTCACCATTCATTTCCATGAATCCAAGAATCCCTGAACCCTCATAGGACCTACAGGACCCCATTTCAAGACATCCTACCTTTTTGGGCCAGGCCAATATATAACCTCCAGGCATTGGTTTACAAATTTGCCTGCAACTTCTACTTTCCTGAAATGTTCCCTTGCCTTTAAAAACCCTGACATGTAAGCCATCAGGGAGTTGGGGTCTTAAGTGTTAGCTGCCAGTTCTCCTAGCTTAGCACCATAATCTAAAGATGCCTCTTTCTCCTGCTGCACCTGTTGGTGTCAGTGTCCAGCTTTTTTGTATTAGGCCAGCCAGTTTGGTTTGGTAACAAGCTGTGTTGCACTCTGTTACTAAAGGTAAAAGTTACTAGTGGAATTTACAGATGGGCCCAACTCTTAAGGAGCTGGCTCACTGGGTGAATAAGGAAATGTAACTAATAAAGAAAAAAAGCAAAATATTCTGTCCCTTTGTTATTGCTGTGTATAATAACTAAAATGAAGTTATAAAAGAGTTCTAGGTTGGACCGTGTTGCTAGACCAACCTCAGATTTCAGTGAGTCTGAGCTTTGGCCATTATCCCTCAAAGCCACCCACAAAGGGAAAAATTCTGTAGGGACAACAGAAAGTATAGTATTTGTAAGACCTTTGGTCACAGAGAAGGTAGCAACTATGGGGGGAAAGCAAAACCACACAGCTACTGAAATCAAAGGGAATAGCGTGAAGGAATTTTTATTTTGTAGGTCAGTATCAGTTTCCCAGAAGTCTTTGTTAATGAAATGAATTATGAGAGTAAATAGTTTAGGGGCAGTGTCCTTGGTTCGGACTCCTGCAGAGTGGAAGGACATGCTTGTGTTGATTCAGGATCCATAGCTCACTATGGAACAGTCACAGATGGTTGTACCTGATCCAGACACAGGAGGTTATTCCGGAGGGAACAGCCAGCCTGGTGGACTGGATAAAAGCCACTGGAAAGTGTTACCCTGAGAATGGGAACAGCCCACCTCCGCCTGTAAATGCCAAGTGAAGCACCCCAGATGAAGGAGCTGACATGATTTATGTGCAAGCCTGGTGGCTCCGGCTTTATGCTTTATGATCACCAAAATATTCACTTGCTATATATGCCCATTACCCATTCACTTGCTATATATGCCCATTACCCAGGTCTTGGTAAATGCTGTGGTTAAAGGGGACACATTTTCACAGGTACTCCAACTAACCTTACTGCAAAATCAAACTACAGTCCGAGAAGGCTTGTTGAATTTGCTCTTTTAGCTTCCATGGGTCTCACAGAGGCTAATAAAAACAATATATTGAAGGGTAAGGGCAGAGGGAAGATTCAAAAGCTTCATCCCATGTTTTTAAATGGTTATTAAGAAATATGAGAAGTAAATAAAATGTTGATAAACATGAAACCAGAAAGAAAAATAAAAAAAGAGGAAAGTCATGAGGTTCATTCCCGGCAGGGGGGAAATCTTTAGATGGTTACTAAAAACGGGATGACTAAAATGGCCATTGATGGGGTTAAGACAAAGGTCTTAATACAACATTACTGAAAGTTGTGACCAAAGGGAGCCCTGCTGGTCCTCCAATTTTAAAGAGTCTAAACAGTTTTGCTGTATTTACTCCATTTTGGAGAAATTTTAAAAGTCAGAAGGCAGATTGCAATGGAAAATCTGATCTAAAATTGCCTGAGGCAATAGGCAAATTAAGATAAAGATTGACAAAAGGGCAAGGGTCCCTTGGCTCAATCCTCTGTTAAGGATCCAAAGCCTTTTGAATGAGACAGGGTACAATGGTCTGGGGTGGAAAAGAGGAGTTCCTGGGACTAGAACATAAAAATGTAAGGACTGATAGGATTGTGAAAGTACGAATATTTATGTGAAATAATTGTGTCTTATTTACCTAAATGCTTTATGGGAATGGACATTGTACGTGACTGGGTGGTATCCCCTCTACCTAATACTGTAAAACAGAAGGCATATAAGCCTTCCCTTCAAGCAATATTAATTGGGCATGCTAAATGGGAACCAGTAAGATTACCTAAGCCCAGAGTGTAGAATAGAAGCTGGCATGCTGGCAAAGACAAATTCTCCATTTGATAGGCTGCTGTGGGGTATTTACTGGGTCTTGTGGCAAAGGCCTGGGAGCATCTTCCAACTATGACTATTGGGACTATGGACTAGAGAATTTCCACTTGAAGGCCATTTACTTCCTTGTTCAGGGACATTCACTAATGCTCCCTCTACGATTGAAGGACACCTGGCGTACCCATGCCATCTTGGGGGATGTCAGTGAAATGCTTCAAGGGGGATAGCTGTGCCCAACACAGTTCCTTAGTAAAATGTCAATGGTTATATAGAATACACTACCTGGGGAGTGCAGAGAGGAGATGCTTACAAGCAGGAAACCTGTTGTTCCCCTCGGACTGAACTCTGGAACTGCATGAGGAGCTGCTAGATGCCACGGTGTCCTACAAACATCTTTCAATTGACTTACTAAGAGCCGTGTGGTTTGTGGATGGCAGTTCCAAGGTTAATAGGCAATATTCTATTCAGAAGGATTCCACTCTGATCAAAGAAGGTAAAAATAAATCAGGTTGGTGGACTAGATTTCATACTGCTTTCCTAGCAGGGATGGGAGAATCACATAGTAGTAAAAGCCCCTATGTTTGACTTTTTGCTGACCTGTAGGCAGTAGCCATTGGCCTGGCCACACTGTCAGACATAGAACATTGGAAACCTAGCCTTTTAAGGGGGTGCTCATATGGGGCATAGCACTGTGGAAATTTGCAGGGTTCATTAAAGCAGGACATGTGATAACCATCAGAAGGGCCTCTTTCCAGGTTTGGAAGGTGACTAGAATGGACAAGCACAATCCCCCTATGTGTTCCCTTGAAGTGGCCACCTGCGTCCACGAAATGAATGAACGTGGGGATACTACAGTAGCGCAGAGATGGGCTGATTCTAGACAAGTTCCTCTTGCACCCTCTGAGACACAAAATGCCAATGAGAACTGCTGTGTCTGCCAGCAAGGGACAGGGAACTGCAGATGGCTATGGGATAGAGTCCCTGGTGGGAATGCCTGGAACCTAACTAGCAAGTGAGACTTATGCTGGTAGCCCTGCAGGGGTGGGGGAGAGCATTACGAATGGGTCTTAATGTTACAGGAAAACGGGCGAATTAAAACAGACAGACACTTACACCACCAGTACAGAGGAAGGAACCTTTAATTGCCTGCAAGAGCTCAGGTGCCTCAAGGCATAAAATGCTGAGCTCCCGGGGAACAGTTTTTTCTAAACTCTCCTATACCTTTTTTTTTTTTTTTTTTTATTTATTTCAATATCAGCTACATAGTTATGGCTACAGATGTAGAAACCAGGGTATTGTTATTAGTACAGAGTCTTTTTTTGTTTTGCCTTTCAAGGTTGTTTCAGCTCAGTGTAAAGTTGGTTCTTGTCTTTGGGGGAGGAGTTCTTCTGCAGCTGCCTGCTGCTTTCTTAGGATCACTAAGAAGTGTAAGATTTATTTGTCCTTCCACCTTAACAGAAATAGACACTGACTCTGGAATGGACTTTGCTTGCCCTTTGGAAGATGCAAATGCTGAGAGCGCCATAAAAAAGAAAAATAGAAAATACTGCATGGATTTGGAGGGCTGGCTGTCATTTCTTCAGATACACACTGTATAGCCTATGATGTCCAGCAATGGACAAAGAGATGTTTTTGGCATAGTAATAGTTTGATAGAGAAGTGGAATGGACAGTTAAATCATTGCTTGTCTAAAATAAGGAGATAAAAGCATGAAGGGCTGCCTTACACAACTTCAGGAGCATGTGCTCACACTCAACATGAGTGAGACTAACGGAGTGTCTCCACTAGATTTTCCTTCATTTTTCTAATTTATCTGAGGACTATGAGGTTCTTGCCAAGGGAGGAGTATGGTGGTATAATGACTATACATTTTTTCTTCCCTATATCACCTACATTGTTTTCCCCTTATCTGATGCAATGGTCACAGGACCAGGGCTGCAACTAAAAGTGCTGAAGGTAGAAGTGATTCCTAAGAAACCTTGTTCCTGAGGGCCTAATGGAGGTGTTAGTAAAATTGAGGCTAACAGTACCTGCAGCTACATTGCCTGGCATTAACATAGCTTCTGCATCCATGTAACCTTACCCTTTCTGAAGGGGAGTGAAGTAAGAAGAGGTACTTAGAGAGGGTATTAAAATGCAAATAACAATATTAAACTAGAATTACTATTTGCATTTTATTTTATTTTATTTTATTTTACTATTTTATTATTTTATGTTATGTTATGTTATGTTATGTTATGTTATTTTTTATTTTATTTTATTTTATTTTATTGAGACAGAGTCTCACTCAGTCGCCCTGGATAGAGACCTATGATATCATAGCTCACAGCAACCTCAAACTCTTGGGCTTGAGCAATCTTCTTGCCTCAGCCTCCCTAGTAGCTGGGGCTACAGGCACCCACCACAATGCCCAGCTAGTTTTTTCTATTTTTAGTAGAGGTGGGGTCTCCCTCTTGCTCAAGCTGGTCTGAAACTCCTGAGCACAGCAATCCACCTGCCTCAGCCTCCCAGAGTACTAGGATTAGAGGGTTAAACCACCGCACCTGGCTGCTGCTTGCATTTTAGACCAGCACAATGGTGATTCTTACTCATGTCTGTTCCAAAGGTAAAAGGAAGTTTAGGTATTAAAGGAGAGAAGGGGAAACAGTAGGAGGGTGAACAACTGGGTATAAATCGAGGGAAGTCTGCTATTACATTAACACCTCGAAAGAGGCTCAGAGCAAGAGATAACATTGTCTCTTAGCTGAATTATAGCAGATTCCTGAAAAGGTGAAGCTACCTATATGTTTGCTGAGACCACTCCTGCTATTGGAACCTGACCAGCTAGAACAGAAGCCTGCCAACCTGAGTGGCCTCACCTTTGGAGACATTCATACAATATAATGGAGTGGACTAATTATTAGTGATTGAATAGGATTCTAGGAATGTGGTAGTATCTTTTGGGCTGTATATCCCTTTGATGTAAGTGATCCAGATTCAAAGTGGGGGCACTTACAGGGGTGCCCAACCTGGCCTACAGCTATCAGCTTTCCTTAGTGTTTGTGTATTTAATGCATAGCCCAAGACAACTCTTAGATAAACATTCATAGCCAGGCTGCAGTTGGACGTCACTGCTTGTGAAATGTATATTTGCTCTTTGACCTAGTTTCCTGGCCTGTAACCCCTAAAATCCCTAGAATTTCCAAAGTGATGTCTTTTGGTATGCTAATGATTGACTAACAGCTGGCAACCCTTAGGCAGCTTAAAGAACAAGATCAGATTAAAGCAGAGGAAAAAAATACTTTGTGTTTTTGTCCCTCAGGTGAGGTGCAGGCATTTGAGACATTCCAAAACTAAATAACTTCACTTATTTTAGAAAAGACTTAATTACATATATATATATATACACACACACACACACACACATACACACACTTTTTTGAGACAGAGTCTCACTCTATCACTCTGGGTAGAGTGCCATCGTGTCATTGTAGCTCCCAGCAACCTCAAACTCTTGGGTACAAGAGATAATCCTGCCTCAGCCTCCTGAGTAGCTGGGACTACAGACAGGCACCTGCCACAAAGTCTGGATAGTTTTTTTTCCATTTTCAGTAGAAACAGGGTGTCACTCTTGCTCAGGATGGTCTCGAACTCCTGAACTCAAGCAATCCACCCACCTCAGTCTCCCAGAGTGCTAGGACTATAGGTGTGAGCCAGTGTGCCTACCCATTTATGTTTTTAAACAATCAGTCGCTCATCCCACACTTTTTTTTAGTGTGGAGACTGTTTATATCATCTTTTGCTATTATCTTGTGTCCATATAAGGCAAACATTTCCAAATAGAACTGTATTTGTGACTTTAAATGTGTTTTACTCACCTCTATTTTTTGTCTTGTATATGCAGAGGATTCATTGTTTTATTTATTTGACAAACCCTTTAATACAGTGTTTAGTATGTACTAGGAGCTGTTCAGAGTGCTTTAAAAGTAATAGTTTATTTCTCATAACAGCCCTATGTTATAGGTAAAGCTATTATCCTCATCAAATGGCTGAGGAAACTGAAGAATGCTGAGGTTCAGTGACCATCAGGTAGCAGGTCATGACCATGTTATTCTGTCTCTTTAAATGATAGAGTAAGGAAGGATTTGGGGGGGGGTATGGAAAGTTCCATCTGTGGGCAGAAAGAAATACCACCACAGGAAGAAACTAAACTCGAAACTCATAGATATCGTTATCCCCTCTTAAAACATGAATCATATCATTTAAAGGGCATTGCCCTCACATAAGCTTTTTAAATTCTGGCTTTTTTTTTTTTTATGTAGAGACAGAGTCTCACTTTATCACCCTCGGTAAAGTGCCCTAGCATCACAGCTCACAGCAACCTCAAACTCCTGGCTCAAGCAATCCTCATGCCTCCCGAGTAGCTGGGACTACAGGCGCCCGCCACAACACCCGGGTTTTATTTGTTGTTGCAATTTGGCCAGGGTCGGGTTTGAACTCGCTACCCTCTGTATATGGGGCCGGCACCCTACTCACTGAGCCACAGGCGCTGTCCTTAAATTCTGTTTTTATCTGTACTTCTGTACTTCAGTTATCCTGTCAGTGTCCATGCCCAACATTGCCTTGGAAGGTATATTTGAAACAGAATCTAGTTCAGGAAAAGGACAAAATGTTTCACAAGTTGTTCTTTAAACCCCCTCAGACTTTTTGAGGAATTAAAACTTGCATTCTTGCCTGGAGCCAGTAATTGGAGGGGCAGAGGAGTATACTTTGATCTTTATTTTCTAGCATCTTAAACCACCGAGGTGACTCAATAGAATTATCCAGACAGAGGTCACGAGATCACCTTAACAGGAGGAGCTATACCTAATACAGTAATAGCCCAAAGCTGAAAACCCCCTTTAAAAACCCTGCATTTCTGCTTAAAGGGAGGCTGGTGATTCTTTAAGATGAGAGTTTGGAGACTTTACCTCCTTTGTGTTTACATGGATGGAGCTGGAACATATTCTTCTTAGTAAAGTATCCCAAGAATGGAAGAAAAAGTATCCAATGTACTCCCCCCTACTATGAAACTAATTTAGGGTTTTCGCATGAATGCTATAACCCATTTGCAACCTAGGAATAGG
>CAUYPK010102123.1:0-21061 GCA_963574355.1 Loris lydekkerianus | reverse complement strand
GAGGGAATCAATGTGAATATTCATACCACAAAGTACCAAAAATATACCAATGTCAGACTCACTCACAAGACTAGCCACTCACAAAAACTTTGCTCGTTACTCTCAAACTTGGAAAGGACAATGCTTTTTTTTTTTTTTTTTTTTTTTCCAGTTTTTGGCGTGGTCCAGTTTGAACCTGCCACCTCTGGTATATGGGGCTGGCGCCCTACTCCTTTGAGCCACAGGCACTGCCTAGGACAATGGCCTTTTATTATCAGTTCAAGTAGAGCCCACTGAGAGAAGAAAACGAGCACAGTGACGGGTAAGGGAGGTGTCTGGCCATGTTGCTTGGTGGGCAGAGTTCCTGTTTTGTCCCCTGAGGCTTTCAGGAGAGAAGAGCAGCTTTTGGATCCTGCCTGCTTCACCATCTGTGGCGGTGAAGGGAAACTTGCCCTTTCCATTGAAAGTTTGCTGAAGGATCACCTCACAATTAAGGCAGATTAGTAAGAGAAAGGTTTGTTTAGCATGCACATGGGGAGAATCACAGAGTGACTGCTCCATATCCCAGTGGGTTCAGGTACTTTTATACATGCCTTTTAGAGGGGAGGGGACCAATGAGAAGCATAGGTACTTCTGTTTAGAAGAGTAAACACTTGGTAGGGAGGATAAGTGGATGGGGAAAATAAGTTGACTTTCAAATTAACCTGAGAGACAGGTATCATGCTTAAAATGATTTGGGCCAGGTCTAGTTTTATAATCTAGTTTATGCTGAGATAACAGAGACAGCGAATAAAGTCAATTATTCTTTTGATTGATTTATATAGAGAGAGTGCAAACCTTTTCCAAGAGCCTATTAATCTCCAAGAGCATTTAATTCAAAATACTCTTTATACCAAGGAGTCACATTTTAGGGTGATATTTTCTAAGCTCCTTCCATGAGATACTTACTTTCATTTATAGCAACTCACAGAGCTAGAAAGTAATTAATTTCAAATTTAATTAGACTCTAGTATTTCCCCCAAGCAATTATTCACGGATTATAAGGAAGGACTGCTCTGAGTGAGGCTCCTGGCTGAGGCAGGAAGGCAAAAGCTAGGTGGCAAGTAACAAGACTATTACAAAGGAAGTGGCGAGTTGAAGATGAGAAGGACATCGAAGGATTCAAAAACCAGGAAACAAATGAGCTTTCAGAGGACAGAGATTATCTGTGAAGACATAAAGGAAAGGCGATTCTTTAATATTGTCAAAAATTTGGAAAGGATGCTTTACGAAGTACTTAGTAAAGTGTTGCCATAAGTTCAGCATACAATTGTATTTTCGTTGTGATGATGGTGTTAGCAGGATTTTAAGAGACACAAAATGGAAAGTCAATGCAAACTGTGCCACAAAGGGCACAGTTAGGGATTCAAATGAAAGAAACAGGAGAAGGAATATAAGTACCAAAAATATACATGGTGTCTCAGTGAGAAGAGCACCACGATAATAAACGAGCTTGATATTTGGAGTTTCAGATGTTCTGACCCTGGGAATCTCAAGCATCTATCCCCAGCAAGACTAAGGCTGGTCGGGTGGTTCATAAATGATGAGAAACTAACTAAAAACAGAATCAGAATGTCAATCTCTAGGTCATGAGTCTTCTCTCAGTTCACTAAAGTAACTGTCTGTTTTCCTGACACTTGAATCTGCTAGTAGTTTTCTTTGTATAGATTTAGGCTTAGAATATTTTGCATGTCAATCATAAGTAGGTTTTAGGAGTGAGAGTAATCTCAACCCCCAAATTAGCCAGCAATAAGGGTGAGCATTATGCTGTGTTCCTAGCTAGTTCTGGTTTTCCAAATAACATGAAAGAATTTATTCATTCACTCAAAGCATTTTCTGGCCTCTAATTTTTGTGTTAGTTCAATTTGTAATGACAACACTCTTACAATTAATCTCATAGTCTTATCAATTTATCCAACTGCCTTATACTATATTGGATCCTGCTTTCCTAATAAGCTTTCCCCTAGGCATGGAATTATATAATGTAAGTTTAGCTTTCACTAAGTCTGATTGTTTATTTAGTTCAATTATTTTTCTGAATCATACTTGAGTCTATTAAAACTGAATCGTTCCTCAACTCTTATATTTAAAACATTTATGACAATTAGACACTGTCCTGATGGTAATTTGACAGTTACTGAAATATGCAGTTTATATGAAGAATTTTCTTTTAAGAAGGGTGGCACCTGTGGCTCAAAGGAGTAGGGCACCGGCCCCATATGTTGGAGGTGGCGGGTTCAAACCCAGCCCCGGCCAAAAACTGCAAAAAAAAAAAAAAAAAAAAGAAAAAAAAAGAAAAAGAATTTTCTTTCAAGTTTTTGTTTTGGGCTTATATTTTGTGCTTTAGAGTAAAGAAGAACTAGACCTGTCTACTAGTCATAAAACATAGCTTGGATTTTTCTAATACTTTGTTGGGGTGGTTCTTATAAATTAGTGACACGTCATTCCCATTACACAAGAAAATGTTGGGAGCATAATAAAAAGAGAGATGAAAAACATCCAGGTCTGTTAATCTTATATTAAATAAAACATTATTTTGTCTAATTTATTGTATTCATTTCCTGCAGCTAACTATAACAAAATACCACAGACTCCATGGCTTAGACATACATAAACATCTCACCTCCCTAGAAGTTTATTCTTCACAATTCTGGAGGCTAGAAGTCCAAAATCAAACTGTTGGCAAGGCCACGTTTCATAAAACTCTCCAGGGGGAAATCCGTTCCATGTTTTTCTCTTAGATTTTGCTGCTACCAGCCAATTTTGGCATCACTGGCTTGCAGCTGCATAATTCAGTCTTGGCGTTTATCATCACCTGGTGTTCTTCCTCTTTCCCTGTCTCATCACATGGCTGTATTTTTACATGGACACCAGGAATGTGAGGTTAGAAGCCTTCCGTACTCCAGGATGACCTCTTCTAAACCAATCACAACTACTACAATCCTATTTTCAAATAAGGTCACATTATGAAGTTCCGACTTCAACCCATCTTTTGGGGCAGAAACAATTTAATCCATAACAATTATGTATTGATCAGCAGGTAGAATTATACAGCATAATGCTTCTCTCTCAAAATACTAAAGAGAAAAAAAGGAGAGGCTAAGTGATGAACAGGTGAATTCCAAATAAAATTATTTGTCTACTTAATATCTTAAAAAGTTAAAATAAAAGATCTTTGTAAGACAGAGCTAGTTGTTGGCTCATCGTGTGAGTTTTCCCCCAAAGTAGTGGCTATTATCTAATGTTAGTGCTGGTGTTGATCTGAATACACTTAAGATGGGCCTGCCTGGCTGCTTTTCATTCATCACTCCCTTTGATTGCATATTCTAAGAGAATTAAACACGTGTCAATAAGAAATCTAACTGGAAACTTAAAAGTCTTAATTATAAATGACAGCTCAAGCTGAAACTTCAGTGCAAGCTTTCATGTGTGCTTTATCAGGTATTGGAATTTAAGTGAGCCTGCTACACACCAAAAAACATATTTAATGAGCTTTCTACATACCTCAATTGCTTTTTTTAGATGGGGAATTTGGGGGTTTTGTCCAAATCTTTAAATGGCCTTTTTTCCTCATACTTTTGTGTGGTCATGTACCATATACAACAAAAGCTCTTACTTTTCTGGTTTTCAGAGTAATATTGGACCTTGTTACTTTCCTTTGGGTCTCAATAATACATTTCTTGGAGGTACTATTAAGGGTTAATTTCCATTCTCCATGTTTTTTTTTTTTTTTTTTTCCCCCTAATGTCTGATATCAGAAATTTTTGTTTTCATCATTGTTACAGAATTTTTTTGTGTGTGGAGGATTCTGGTCAGGCAGGTTTGTTTGCTTCAATTTATTCCATCTAATGAGACATCTTAAGGCTGCACTCGTGTTGACAGTAAAAGTAATAGCTCTACAAATGCAGGAACCTGTAGTAACATATTGTTTTTCTGAAAAATGGCAGCATTGGTTCAGGGCACGTCTTTTTATTGAGTAACCACCATCTATGACGGAAGATGTAGGTGCGAAAAGCACATTTCTAATCGAAGAGAACTCAGATAAGGAGGGTCGATTAATCTTTGTCTTTTGAAACTGAGGGTAGGAATTAACTTCTGTAAACTAGGGTGATGGCAAAGTTCAAAAAAAAACTTCCATTATTAAAGTTCTTTGTGACTCTTCTTTTTCAGTCTGTGCAAATTATTTTGCACTGTGTCAGCTCGTGACTGAATATAGTTGGCAGGGCCTGGTCTGTTACCAGGGCTAACTAATGTTGAAAACCATAAATTATCTTGGCAGTGGCTATTATCTAAACCTGAATGACTGCGTTGCATTTAGATGAGCTCATCTTAGTTTGTTGTTATCTTTGGGGAGTTTCACCTTCATGCTACTGAAATGAAGCTCACGTAAATCCTGCCCTGCCTATTGCAGGGTTTGAATGTGTAAAGGGATTAAAGTACAGCAGGGCACGCTGCCTGCTTCATGGATTGATCTAAATCTATCTTGTGTTTATGTGAGAAATGACCTTTGTGAACTGCTGATACTTTGGATATTGATGAATTCTTAAAATGTGCACATTTGAGACAATCCAATGGGTTCTAGTCATATTTCACTGTTTCTTTATAGAAACAAATTAATAGAAACTTAATGTGCTTCTGATACAGATACTGACTATTATTTTAATAATCATGGTGATTACAGCTGAAGCACCGTCTATGGTTAATCCATATAAACTGATACCAGAGTTGGGAGTGAGGAGAAAGCCGTAACACATTCTAAAATTATATATGGCACAAATCTTGAATTATGGAAGTATTTTTCAGCCTATGGACCCATAGGTGAAGGTGAAGGTGAAGAATATTCTGTGTGATCAAGGGAATGTATTAAACTGATTGCATCAAAAAGGAAGTTTAATTATGGAGAATTTCTCAGGAGCAATTATCAATACTTTACACCAAAACAAAGTCTTAATTGAATGTCTATGTAACAGAACTATGTATATATGTATAGTGCATGTGTATATATATATATATATATATATGTATATGTATATGTTGTTATATAATTTATGATTATTTCGATTGACTTCAGTTTTATCATTCTTATCACACAGTACCTTACTGGAATAGGTTGGTGCAGTGTTTAAAATCATGTCTAATAAGTAAAGATTGTGAAATGAATACCTTTGGCCACTTCCTGTCAGTTTTCAACCCATCCAATATTTACACAAGAATTACTACTTCAACAAAAGCTTACTTCACATTAATATTTTCTTTCATGTCCAGCATAATTTTGTCAGGCCTATAAATCTAACAAATGTGGAGGAAAATGGAAGACACAGCCACAGATACGTGGTAAGCCTTCGGCAACCCATGTGATTCCCTACCAGATCTCAGTGTGAGGTTTTTGTTTTGGTTTGGGTTAATAAATGTAAATTTTTAAAAGCATGCTCTGATTAAAAATAAATAGCTAACTTCGTTGTTAATTTTAAGTATTTATAAAAATATTTATAAAATATATTTCTGTCCATTTTCTACATATATTCACAGAGTCCATAATGAGAAATTACACATGAAGCTGGAATAATGCTTCATAGGTAGGTAGATTTTTTAAAGAGAGCTTATGATTTAGTCTTCTCTACCAAAAATAAGGTAACCACTTCCTTGATAAACTATCTCACAAAATAAGAGTGAGGCTCCTGTGCTTTCTGGTTTCATTTGTTTGTTTCCTTTTCACATCTTAGCAGACAGCTATGTGCAGGGGAGAACTCCGACAGGAGATTTGGCACACGTGTTTCTCTGGAACATTGGTCTCAAGCTGAACAAAGATATTTTTCAAAGCAAAATATTGTGATGCTTAAATTTTCTATTTTGCACAAAACCATTTTGGGTATATTTTCCCCCTACATGTCAAAGTTATAATAGAATTCTGTAAAATTACATATTTCTCTGTTCCTGCCTGACTCTAGCCTTGATTCTCAAAAAGGCTTTTTCCCAGAAAGAAAACAACGGCCTCATTTTATAACACAACCCTGAAAATGTCTTATTGTTTGTAGTCAAAGAACACAATTAAGGAGCTTTTGCTAAGGTCAACAAACTGCTAGAAATCTTGATATAATTTATTCATTTTTCTCTGTAGTGACAAATAATTGGTAGACTGGACTACATTTTGTGTGTCTGAAAAATCTTAATGATTGACATGTATATGTTTTTAATTGACTTGGATCAAGACTTCCAGGTCCCTTCTAAGCAAATGTGGTTTTCTAGCATTTGTTATCTCCTTATGTGAAATGTGAAAACTAACAGTGATGCAACAATTCAAAACACTTAGGGTAAAAAAGCTAAAGGCATTCCTCGAAAAGATCTAATCACCTGACTTTTTCATTCAAATATGCTTGAAGAAATAGTTGTAGTGAGATGTTTTTATTATTATTCAGAAAAATGAATGATTTAATTTTTCATGTGAAATTATAGTATGAAACAGGTATAAATTTATTTTGCATTCTTCATTTGAGACTATTTCATCTTACTTGCCAGGGAGCATGTTTTTCCCCCCACCTCAAAAAAAAAAATGTTGCCTAGGGATTTACCCAGCTAAGCTCCAGACTTTGTAAATGGTAACTTTCATCTCTTCCCTAGAGAGAGTGTGATACACTCAGCACCAGTAAGGAGTTGTCATCATTAAAAAAATTTTTGGCAGTGCAGAAGCTTTTTAGTTTGATCAGATCCCAGTAATGTATTTTTGGTATTACTTCAATTGCTCTGGGGAGGTCTTCCTCATAAAGTTTTCTCCCAGACCAATTTCTTCAAGTGTTTCTCCTATACTTTTTCCAAGAATCTTTATGGTTTCATGTGTTAGGTTTAAGTCTTTTATCCAGTGAGAGTCAATTTTTGTTAGAGGTGAAAGGTGTGGTTCCAGTTTCAGTCTTCTACGAGTTGCCAGCCAATTCTCCCAATACCATTTGTTAAATAGGGAGTCTTTCCCCCAATGTGAGTTAGGCTTATAGAATATCAAATGACAATAAGTGCCTGGGTTCATCTCTGGGCTCTCAATTCTGTTCCATACATCTACCTCTCTATTTTTATGCCAATGCCATGCTGTTTTGATCACTATAGATTTATTGTATAGTCTGAACTCTAGTAGCATGATTCCATCTGATTTGTTTTGATTTCTGAGTAATGTCTTGGCTATTCGAGGTTTTTTCTGATTCCATATAAAATGAACTACTAGTTTTTCCAGATCTTTAAATGGAGGGATCTGGAACATATTCTCCTGAGTAAAGCATCTCAAAAATGGAGAAAAAAGTATCCAATGTACTCAGTACTTCTATGAAACATACTTATATTTACTTACACCTTCTTATGAGAGATAGAACACAACTATAGCCCAGGGTGAAGGAGAGAAATGGAATGGGAATGGAGGGGAGGCTTGACAGAGGGAGGGTAAAAGGTGGGGCCACACCTATGGAGCATATGACAAGGGTACAAGTCAAATCTGTCAAGTGTAGAACATAAATGCCTTAGCATAATAATCAAGTAAGTGAGGTGAAAGCTATGTTGATTGGTTTGATCTAACCATGTCAGGTTGTATTAAAAAAAAATCCACACATTGTACCCCACATATGCATAAATGTATTCATGATCTATGTGCATTTGTCTTAATAAAAAAAAAAAGAAAGATTTTTGCTGACATTGGCCTAAAAGCTTGTTTTCATTCTTCTACTTGGGGTTCTCTTACCTTAAACAGCATCATTTTATACATGATGTTTATACATTCAACACTGGATGATTCATTTATTAAATTCTGGCTTTAACTTGATTTTTAAAATACATTTAGATTTGTGTCTCCTCCATGTCACAAATAAATACTAATGGAAATGTACTTGCTATTACAGAACATGAGGAAAGCTGGAAGCCGCTGAACAGACACTGAAGCTTTATTCTCTTTGCTAATTGACTGAGAGCTACTGGATTACATTGAAAGTCAGGACAGATGAATAAATTAATATTATGTGAGATCCAAGATTTAAACTACTGATACAAAGAAATGAAGAGAAAAGGGACTTGGAGAGAAGAAATAAACCCAGTTGCTGATATCATTGTTTCTTGATTTTACTTCAACATAAGCAAAGACACAAGTCTTTTTTATAGTTATTCCCATTCAAAAATAAACACATTTAAATGACAGTAAATATTGCTGTACCCCTGCTATGTGGTTTTTTTTTGGGGGGGTGGGGTACCAATTGCCTTCTAAAATCATCATCAAATGAGAATGTCTTGTGACATCCTCAGATATAATTTAAATGGAAGATGGACTGACTTGAAGGACTGTGTTGCTAATTCTCAGGTGACAGTAGGTTCTATTTTTTCTAGAAACAGTTCTGATTTAGTATTGGAAAAAAAGGAGTAAAACAAAAATCCCTACGAATGGTGAGAGTTAATTTTGAGTTCATTACCAACCAAGGCAGGTTGGATGGTCTGAGTAAAATGGCGCCCGCAGATTAGTTGTCAAAGAATAACCCAGAACATTTTAGTTAAAGCATATGGTGATAATAGTGAGGGCAGCCTTTGAGAAAACAGTCTCTGCCCAAAGGCAAAGATGGGGCTTATAAAGGCAATTGCCTCTAAGATGAGCAAGGGAAAATGACTTGTGGGTTTTATTTCATCAGTTCTGTGTCTTCTGGATGTAGTACAGTTTAAGGAAGGCCAATTGCTAAGTCTTATGTCTGTTTGTTGAGTGTAAATAGTAGAATCGCTATGATTATGATGATTTTTCTGAAAAACAGTTGCTCTAGTTCCTACTGGTGACCCTGACTGCTTGCTGTTTTATAGTCTTGGGCTCAGGGTCATACAGCAATCACAGCATTATGAGCATGCTCAAGAAGTCTCTTTCTTTTTCTTTTCTTTTTCTTTTTTTCTTTTTTTTTTTTTTTAGTTAAAATATGGTTCCAGGGTCTTTTCTTGTTTATATTTCTCACAAATGTCTCACTTGTTTAAAAAGTAATCATCTTAATAGCTGGATTAAAAGCCTAGTGGAGTTTGGCCCATTGTTCACTTTGTGGACCTGGCCCATTTTAGAAACATGAGATTCATATGTAATGAAGAGAGTTTTCACCTGGTTAAACCAGGCCAGCAAAACTCAGCTCTTTTCATTTATACTTCCCCCAAATATTCCTTAACAAACATCTTTGTCCTAAATACAGATTTTAGCGTTTTTCAACAGTAGCCACCATGGAGCTCTTTCTTGCTCTAGTAATGTGGGGAAGCTTTCTGCCCCTGCTGAGCACAGTTAGCTACAACATGCACCTGTGCCAGGTCCAGTACCCCAACCTGCAAATGCAGGTAGCTATTGCACATCGGTGTCCGGGTGCAGGGAGGAGCAGACTGTCCATAGGGCAGGCAATAAAGGGATTCTTTGCTCATAGGCATTTTAAAGCAAGATGAAAACTGTCTGTTTTTCTTCTTTTTATTGTTATCATGCTTCAGCAATTTTAAACAATATCAGTGATAAAATACTCTCCCTGCCTCGGCTTATTACTTCTACTGCCAACCTCCCACCACCAGCCTTTGGTACATCAGCAGATCAGTCCTCCAGTTTCAGACAAAGTTATAATGTAGGTGCATGAGACATTTATGCAGGAGGCTGAGAGTTCCTGTAAAGACCAAATAGACAGTTGTCTGGACGTCCCTGTTAAGGTGTTTTGTGTATGCATTGTGCCAAAAACATAAAAATATTTTATTTTTAAAACTGCTTTCTGTATCAGTGACCTAAGAACAAAGTACATGTTTAACTTAAAAACTATGTCATATATGTCCATTTTTTAAGAAAGTTGATTTCATACACAAGAGGAATTTTAGTGATATTACTGCACAAAATCAGAAGAAACAAATCTTTGAAATAAGTATCATCATTTACTTCAAAATTAATTTAGTTAATTTAAGTGGACTGGTTCTTCCAAATATGAGATTATACATACACAGCTGCAGAAGCTCCAAGTATCGGTCCATGAACTTGAAACATTTTATTAAACAGTGACCTTGTTTTCTAAATTAAATTCAATCATTTTCAATTCTAGTTTTTCCTCTGCACAGATAAAACAACGCCTGTTAATGTGTTGGCTTCTTTTATAAAAGAAGAAACTTGCAAACATATGTACATTAGTTTTTACATTAGTGACATCATATTCTCAGAAGAGAAAATCAGCTATGTTAATTATACAAGAATAGCTTGATTTTTTTTTGTATTGAATTTACAAAATTGAAGTAAAACCTTTGAAAATTATTCTTGTTAAAAATGAAGCATCAGGCTCGGCGCTTGTAGCTCAAATGGCTAAGGTACCAGCCACATACACCAGAGCTGGCAGGTTCAAATATAGCCCTGACCCACCAAACAACAAAGACAACTACAACCAAAAAATAGCTAGGTGTTGTGGCCGGCGCTGGTAGTCCCAGCTACTTGGGAGGCTTAGGTAAGAGAATCACTTACGCCCAGGAGATGGGGCTTGCTGTGAGCTCTGATGCCATGGCACTGTATCCAGGGCAACAGCTTGAGGCTCTGTCTCAAAAAATAATAAATAAATAAATAAATAAAAATGAAGCATCAGAAAATATCTGAAAAGCTCTTATTATATCACTTCAGTTTACAAATGTTTAACATTGAAGATGAAACAAAAGTACAGATTTTGGGGGGAGGGGAGAATTTTTGTGTTTAAACAAGCCTTTAATTGAGAAATCAATAAATTGAAATCATTTGAAATAGATTGTAGTTCAAATGTAATTTACAATTATATCCAAAAATGTTGTGATATTCTAAAATCAAAATACAAACTGTACTTGCATTTATATACTGACAGCTACTTAAATACACATTTTTGTTACAAAGCTGATATTGAATGTTAAAGCACTTGATCATGTTCAACATTAATTAGAATTTAGAAATGTTTGAGCCTTTCTAAAGGTATATTAAAAAATCAGACTGAGTGCCCCCAAATGGTATTTAACTTTTTGACAGTAAGTCTTTAAATTATATGTCTATAATGTTCAATATCCAGCAAAAATATTTGAAGTGTTTTTCAAAGGGAGTGCTAAAAATGTCATTTTTTTAAAGCTTTTCACAGATTCTGATTATAAAAACAACACTTGCAATAGGGCAATATTGGAATGTATCACTCCAAAGACAAGAGAGGAACTGAAAAAATCAAAGGGGATTTTAGCTGTTCTGTCACATTTAATTTTGAAATTTTCCATTTATGGTTTGGTATACCACAATATGTGAGAAGATTTTTTTTTTTTTAATAAAGCTGCTAATTGATTTGAAAGTAATTGAAAATGTTTCTGACGAAAGGTTATTTGAATTTATAAAAGGGATCAAATTGTAACGTGTTAACATAATCCAGAAATGGCTTTTTTTTTTTATTTTTAGGGGTATCTTTTTAGCATAAAGGTCATGCACATGCAGATAAACACTTTGTGAGCTTGTACATTCACATATACACTCGTGCGTGACATGACACCTGTACCGTCACATGAGCACATGCATATGTGCATACATGCACTTGTACATTAACAGAGATAGCAGGGGGCGGGGGGGGCTCTGTGTGTACGTGTAGCGAAATGTCTTCAAATATAGTAAAACTTTATACCTCTATCTTTCTCCCTTGAAACATTGACCATAAAATCAAAGTGCAGAACCCTTAAAAGACTCTTAAGTCTTTACAGATATTCTTCAGTCTTTGATCATGTCTCAATTTTTTTCTATTTCTCAGATTTTCCAAACTTACCATTATGTATGAAGGCTTTAAGGAATATTCTGCTGTTACTCAAGTCAGGCTCACACAGCATCACTTTAAAACCAGTTCTTTTTTCTTAACTTTATTTAAAATTCTATTTGCACATCTTTATTATTTATTACATGGTAAAAATTCTTTACACTTTTCTACGTCCAGGCCTTCCACCATTCTCAAAGCCAGTCACTTTGGTCTTCAGGATATCAGCCAGTGTCAGTTTTGTATTTAATGGTGCTTAAAAAGTACTCATTTATCAAATTCCTATTTGAGTACTTTTTTTGTGCCACATACTTATGATATTCCCATTAGTTATGCTCTTGGCAGGTAGTGATATTTAAATCCTTTGGTCTCTTCTTGTTATCGTCAGGTTTTTTTAAAGAGGTCTATGTATTAGCAGTGGGAAAATAAGGACATTTCCAAGGGAGTTTTGTCTTTTTCCATACAAAATTACTTTCACTATAAAAACAAAGAGTAATGTTAATGCCTCCAAGAAAAATTAACAAGCTAGAAAATTAGTAAACAAGATGCACTTATTTGTAAAAAACAGCAATTAGATTTAAAGATTTGAAGGTAGTTTATGAAATAATTAATTAAAAATTAGGATATGTCAGTGACAAAACTAATCAAATACACTGATAAGGGGAATATGAAAAAAAGTTAGAGACTGTTTACAAATTTATTGAAAAGTTATAAACAATTTCAGAAACATGAGGGCTGTCCAGAAGTATCCATCTGTGTAACATGAAACATAGTATTAACTTTACCAACAGCCCTTGTGTACTTCACAGAATTCCTAATATCCAATTAGTAACCTATTGGCCACGTCAAACCCATTCAAACTGTTAAAAGCAAAACAAAAGTTAAGTGAATCCTGTAACCTGTAATTTACAGAAAAGCAGAGAAATTTTTAAAAGTTCCCAGAAACATTTAGTAAACATCTCTCACGTGTCACACTCTATGTAAACATGGAGAATATAAACCCATGTGTCACCCCTCTCCTGTGGCACAGCAGACTGACTGGGAAAATAGATTCTCAAGCAAAAATGAAATATAACATGGAAAACACTAAAGAGCAGGTATAAATTCCTACTTTATAAAGCAAATACAGAGGTTAAGAAAAAATGCATACACTTTTTTTTTTTTTTTTAAACAGAGTCTCACTTTATCGCCCTCAGTAGAGTGCTGTACCGTCACAGCTCACGGCAACTTCCAGCCCTTGGGCTTAGGCGATTCTCTTGCCTCAGCCTCCCGAGTAGCTGGAACTACAGGCACCTGCCACAGTGCTCAGCTATTTTTTTGTTGCAGTTTGGCCGGGTCCAGGTTCGAACCTGCTACCCTTGGTAATATGGGGCCAGCACCCTACTCACTGAGCCACAGGCGCTGTCCCACATACACATTTTAAGAAAGAAAAAACCTTTTAAATTTGTAAATTCATATCACGTCTGACTTTTATAATTACAAGGGCTGTTCAACATGACTTGTATTCATCTTTTGTTATTAGTATATATTGACATTTATAATTGTAATACAGTTTTTTTGTCTTTTCTTATACTGTGTATACTTTTTTTGACACCCTCAGTATACTATAGAAGATCCCTTCTTTCCTAGAAAAGACTTGAGTGCTCTGCATATTACCATCTTTACAAGGTTTAAAGAAGGTGGTGTGGGGGAGAAAAGCTCAACTCTTGTGGAACACAGAAACTGCTAAGCCCACAAACAATACAAACATCTCATTCATTCAATTCCCAAGGCGCTGTTGTGTTTTCATTATTTTGTTCCTGTATTTCTCGTTCTTTTCTGCTTCTCCTGTTAAGTCCACTTGTATATGTCACTCTCATCTTTCTTCCATTTTTCTGTTGTGTTTTTAGGAGGCAACATAAAGTGCGATTTAAAGAACAACTGAGCATTTTATAAAGTTTAAGCACTTTCTAGTCATGCATGACAATTCTTTCTTAATGTACAATGGATATTTCTAAACCTAAGCATTTATAGATATTAGATGTGAAAAGCAGACACTTAGTGAAGTAACTTATTTGATCTTCTTCATAAAAGGTTCATCTGCGTTGTGCTTCAGGGAAGGTAATAGTAAATGCAACTGTGTGCATTTTAAGTGAAAGAATGCTTAATTAAACTTCCCAGAATGAGAGTTCATTTACTTAGAGACTATTGCTGAGTTTTCAATGTGCTTAATGGGTTCATCTGCTTTACATTCCGCATTAATATTATTAGCAATGGAATGACCAGAATTAGGTCCCTGATGGTCACTGAGAAATTACTATTTTGGTCCTCATTCGTATCCGTTATTACAGCACTTGAAGCAGGCCCGTTAGGATCAAGTTAATTACATTCTCCTTCTATATGTGAAGGAAATAGCAACAACTAAGATAATCAAACTCAGGCATAGGTGCTTCTCTGTACTCAGTCTCAGTAATGCTGACTTCAAAGACTAATTTATGAATGATAAAACAACAAAGGCTCATGCTATAAACATGAATGTCCACTGGATTTCTTTCCTCTTTATTCTGAGACCTTGCTGAAGGAGCTGTTCCTCTCAGTCATGTGTCCTGGAAGCTAAAACACACACAAGAAGGGGTACACACAGCAGATCATGTACTCATATTTGATTTTTTTTTTTTTAGACAGAGTCTGACTCTGTCACCTTGCGTAGAGTACCAGGGGACATCATAGCTCACAGCAATCTCAAACTCTTGGGCTCAAGTGATCCTCTTGCCTCAGCCTCCCCAGTAGCTGGGACTACAGGTGTCCACCACAATGCCTAGCTATTTTTTTTTTCTATTTTTAATATAAACAGGTTTTGCTCTTGCTCAGGTTGGTCTTAAACTCCTGAGCTCAACCAATCCATCCTCCTCGGCCTCCCAGATTGCTAAGACTTGAGCTACTGTGCCTGGGCCATGCACTCCTATTTTATTGTATAAACTGAACCACATTAGAAAAGAAAAGTTAATTACCCCATGAGCAGGGCCTTTAGGAAAGGGAAGGAGTCTCCATTTTTCAAGGACAAAAAAGCAGAACACACCTGCATTACCTTGGTGCCTCCAGTGGCTGTAGCCAGTCTTTCCTTTCCAATTCTCTCAAGATAATAATTTAAGTAGCCATACTAAGAACTCGAGCTAGTTCTCAAGTGAAACCTATTTGCCTTTTCTGATCATGTCCTCATTATCAATTAAAAAAAAAAACAAAACTCTTTCCTTTAACAACAAACCTCACACCTATGTCCACCACCACCACCTGCCTTCCAGTTTTATTATAAATAGATTTCTATTACCTTGAGGGACTGTCAGGTCTTCCAACTCATCTGCTTTTTCTTAATCCATCTCCCAAGAATGACCTCATCTTCTTCTCCAATAAGCTAAACTCCTTTATCAATTATTTCACCTGGGTTCAAAATTGTGAGGGCACAGGGACTGGGAAAGCACTCGCTTTCCACTTCTGTCCTGGTGTAGGATCTGCTTCTAAACCAACACGTCTGGTCTTCTTGCTCCACTCTTCTCATATTTTTACTTAGAAAAGGAGAGTGAATCATCTTTTAATTTAAGAGAAGAAACTGGGCATTCTTACCTCAGCCTCTTCCCTTTTAGGAGCCAGCCTATTTATACAGATCTTACATAATTATATGCTCTCTGTTATATACAAAGAAGTTTACTTTCGAAAGGGAAGACCTGCACCTAGTTAGTCAGATACACCAGTGATAAATAAGTAATTCAGGGATGAGAAATAATTAATTCAGGGATGAGAAATCAGAAATTCCATTGTTCCATTATGGAACAAAAGCCATATTGTCAATCACCTTTCATGATAATTAAATGATATTTTATTTTTATTATTCACATTCCTGGACCTTTCTTTCAACTTGTTTCATTGTTAGGCACAAAAGCATGTTTTGTTTATCTGGACCCCTCCAACCAGGGGTGTCCAACCTCTTGGCTTCTCTGTGTTATGTGGGAAGAAGAGAGTTATCTTGGGTTGCACATTAAATACACAAATACTAACAAAAGCTGATGAACACACAAAAAGTGTCCATATATACTTTATGTGATGTCACCACCACAGTTGAGCGAAAAAAGTTCTCATATAATCTACATATAGCCCACAGTCCATGTGTGGGACACCCCTGAATCCTTGTCTTTCCCTGGATTTGTCCTGAAACCCCCAGTTCCTTCTCTCTTATATCTGGGTCACTGAGCATTTTGGGGAGATGTGACATGGTTCTGTGCAACGATGTAATTATACCTTTATAGCATACATGGTTCCCATTGCAGCAAGATATTCAGAACTTAGTAGGCATAGCCAGGAGAGAGGGCGTTAAACATCTGCGCTCTATAGTTAAGACCGTCTTGCTTTCTTTATTTCCAATATAGGACCTTACACTAGTTACTTAATATGTCTTTGCTCAGATTTCTCATCTGTAAACAGATATTATAATATTCACCTAACATGGTGATCCTTATCCTTATTTCGGTAACACATGCACAATCATTAAAGCACTGCTTTGAAATGGCAGTGTTGTGCTTTATGTTTTGTTTTGTTTTGTTTTTTGTGTGTGTCATATTCTTTACTCATTTCATCCAGGATACAAGTTAGATACCTTCTCCAATCTGCTCTCTCTCGATAAATGTAATGTAGTTTTTATTTTTAAATGCTGTTCGACCCAGTTTTAAGTCCTTGGATAGAGTCCAGTCAGTTGTCCATCTTGAGCCACAGATTAAGTTCAGACCTCCACCATTTCCCTTGTGGGGCTTTCACATTCTCGTCTCCCACAGCTCCTGCTGGCTGTTGGCCGTCACACTGTCCTTCAGTAGCCCTGCAGGAAAGCATTCTCTCATTTGGAGCTTTGACGGAGAAAGCGTGCACCTCTAAACTACCATTGAAGGTCAGTGTGTTGTGTCCCACCCTGAAAAGAATCTGTAAATCTAACAAAACAGTACATTCCTAATCCTATACTAAGGTATTTTCCTATGCTTCATGCTATAAAGTGAACGTGCCACCATACCATAGACTTCTGTGAAGTCCAGCATCACATACTTAATGCAGCAATCACATGTGAACTGGCTTCCCCAGTGTTAGGGGAAGAAGTGTTTCTTTTGCTACACTTTTAAGAATAATCTTCCCTCTGTGCTCTTGAGCGTGCATCTTTTCTCCCTTTAGGGATATGCTCTACTATTTAGTATAGATATACTAAATTTCCTAGATGTTTGACCTGTCATGCTCTAATGTTTCTTTATAGCAATAAGCTTATAATATACCTCCATATTTAAAGGAAAAAACCTCCCCATTCCTCACTGTGTCCTCTGCCTAGTGACAAGACTATCTGTTATCGTCAAAGCCAAGATTCTTCAAAGAATATTCTTTGTACACTATTCACTGCCTTTCCTTCTTTCCTTCAATATCTGCCCATTAAACTGAAGCAACTGAGTTTGCCTTGACAAATAACACCATGGTCATCTGTGCTGCAAAATTCTATAATACATTCTTTTATTTCCTTTTCTTGCACAAGTAGATATTATCAAACTTTTTGTTTTTTTTTTACCTTGGGGACTCTCTCTTGGTCTGTATTTTCTTTTTGCTTTCTTCTGGTTCTTTCTTTATCTCTCTGACTTTCTTCTTTCAGATACCTTGTGTAAACTTTGTCTCAAAAATTGCTTTTCCAGCCACATACACCTGAGCTGGCAGGTTCAAATCCAGCCCACCAAACAACAATGATGGCTGCAACCAAAAAATAGCCCAGCGTTATGGTGGGCACCTGTAGTCCCAGCTACTTGGGAGGCTGAGGCAAGAGAATCGCTTAAGCTCAGGAGTTGGAGGTTGCTGTGAGCTGTGATGCCACAGCATGCTACCCAGGGTGACAGCCTGAGGCTTTGTCTCAAAAAAAAAACAAAACAACAAAAAAAAAACTTTTAATTTGGAATGTCCCAACATCTGATGCTCTTCTCCTTTCCCTGTATTTTCCTTGGGAAATTCTTCTAACCCTCAGGCTTCAACTTCCCTAATTTTATTGGTCACTTTCTGATTGGATTTGCTACAGACCTTTCAACCTGCTGAATCTAACTGTGTTCACTTCCTTCCAAAGTCTGCGTATTTACTTATCCTCCTATTCGCAGAGTGGAGCAGAAATGGATCTCTACAATTAATAGAAACAGTATCAAAGAGGTGTACCTCAGTCAGTTAGATCTGAACTTACACTTATTGTAAAGATTCTGGAATACAGGAAGAAGAATTTCTTTGTACTGATGTTTTAATAAAATTAATCATTTATTTAGTCCTGCCTGGGTGCATGGTAGGTTCAAAAGTCTGATGTTCTATGAAATGTTCCTAAATAAGCCTTCCCTAATCTGTGTGGGAGTCAAGATAGGATACTGTGTAAGGACACAGTTTCTAGCGTCAAAGTACCTGGTTGTTGACATATTAAGAACTCTGCAAGAAACAACTCACTCATTCAAAAGTTTTTTTCTTGTTTATTGTTTTGTATGTTTTTCTATCTTACTTCTTAGTAGAATGTACCATACACTAAGATAAGTCTGGAAAACCTATTTTACATTCATGTTTTGTGCTTTTTTTGGTAGTTTCCTTTTTGTGTCAGGATGGCTGATGAGGGATGGGTGCCAGTTGTCCTCAGAAAGAAGAATCAAAGTAACAGATGAGTAATAATGACTTGAATAGAATATCAAGGAGAGGCTCTGCGGTGGTAGCTCAAGTGGCTAAGGAGCTAGCCACATGCACCAGATCTGGCAGATTCGAATCCAGCCCGGTCCTGCCAAAGAACAATGACAACTACAACCAAAAAATAGCCGGCGTTGTGGTGGGCACCTATCAGAGCTGAGTGTCCCCAAAGCTGGGACAGGGCATGGCCGGGAAGCAGATTGCTCTCTTGCCTGTCCAGCGAGGGAGTTTGGGAAGCCATCGCTCCCACCCTGCAATCTCTGCACGTTTCCCTCCACCAGGGCTGGGGCTGGAGCCACCTCCGGGACACCCAAGCTGGGCTTAGGGGTTCAGCTCTGCCCAGTGTTGTCCAACCCAAGACCTGAGCAGAGATCTCAGACCACCAGGCGTTCTATAGACCAGCCCATTGCTCCAAGTAACAGAGTGAACAAAGACCGCGTTTACAGTCATCAGCTTTGCCCAGCTGCCTCTTACCCGTAAGTGCCTCCTATGCGGGAGACATGGAGCCTGCTCACGTGCCCAGCATATTGCTAACAATTAAAGTAAGTCCAAAACTAAAAAAAGATAATTCCTCCACATAAAAAGCAACCAAAAACATATCTATGGAAGTATAAAACAAACACAAAAACAAAAAACAGAGTATTACATAATAACCTTAGTGGATCACACTAACTCCAATGCATCCTAATCAAAATGAAATCTTTGAAATATAAGATAAAACACTCAAAATGTGATCTTAAAGAAACTCAGTGTGATCCAGGAGACAGGTGAAAACTAACACAATGAAATTAAAAAAAAAAAAATAGGCTATGAATAGAAAATTTACTAAAGAGATAACTATTAACATCAAAATACCATGTATCTCAGACCACAAGTGGAATAAAACTAGAAATCAATTATAGGAGGAACTCTGAAAACTATACAAATATATATAAGTTAAACAACTTGCTTCTTAATGTTTTGGGGGTCAATCATGAAATCGAAGGAGAAATTTTTTTTTTATAAATGGGTAAATATCCCATGTGCATTGATTAGAGAAATAAATACTGTTAAAATGACCACACTGTCTATAGCAATCCACAGATTCATTATAATTCATATTAAAATATTAATATCATTTTTCAAAGAATTAGAAAAAATACCCTGCCCCCCAAAAAGAAAAAAATACCCCTAAAATTCATATGGAACCAAAAAAGACCCAAAGCAATCAAAAACAAGAAATATAAACCTGGACATATCACATTACTTGGCCTCAAATTATACTACAAGACTATAGCAACCCAAACTACATGGTACTGGCATAAAAGCAGGGCAGGCACGTAGATCAGTGGAACAGGGTAGAGAACGCAGAAGTAAATCCATATACCTATGACCAACTTATATTCAACAATGCAGTCAGCAACACACTGGGGAAAGGACACCCCCTCAATAAATGGTACTGCGGGAATTGGAAAGCCATATGTAGAACAATGAAACTGGACCCATATTTCTTACTTTATAGAAAAATTAGCCTAGGCTTAAAGACTTCAATGTAGGACCAGAAACTACAAAAATATCAGAAGAAAACCTGGGAAAAACTCTTGTGAATACCAGCATACACAAAGAATTTTTGACTAGGGCCACAAAAGCAAATATAACACAACTCCAAATAAACAAAACTGGAACTTAAACTGAAAATTTCTGCACAGTGACAGAAATAATCAACAGAGTGAACAACCTACAAAGTAAGAGAAAACATTTACAAATAATACATCTGACAAAGGAAAAATAAGGAATCACAATATCCAGGAACTATGAGAAGCACGACCAACTCAGAAAAAGAAAAAAATACATTAAAAAGTGGGCAAAGGACATAAATAGGTATTTTTCTAAAGAAGACATACAAATGGCCTACAAAAATATTTAAAAAATCCTCAACTTTACTAATTATTAGAGAAATTCAAATTAAAGCCATAATGTGATACCATCTTACACTTTTCAGAATGGCTTTTATTCCAAAGTCAATAAACAATAGATGTTGGTGAGGATGTGAATAAAAGGCAAAGCAAATACAAATATAAATACACTGTTAGTAGGAATGTAAGTTAGTTCAATCTCCATGGAAAACAATATGGAGATTTCTCAAGGAACTGAAAATAAAAATACCATTCAATTAAGCAATTCCACTATATCAGGCGTCCTCAAACTGCGTCCCGCGGGCCACATGAAGCCGTGTGAATTGTATTTGTTCCCGTTTTGTTTTTTACTTCAAAATAAGATATGTGTAGAGATCTTTCACGTTCTTTGTTAGGTATACTCCCAAATATTTCATCTTCTTTGGCACTACTGTGAAAGGAATAGAGTCCTTGACTGTTTGCTCCGCTTGGTTGTTGTTGGTATATATAAAGGCTACAGATTTGTGAGTGTTGATTTTGTAGCCTAAGACATTGCTGTATTCCTTAATCACTTCTAAAAGTTTAGTAGTAGAATCCCTAGTGTTTTCCAGATATACGATCATGTCGTCTGCGAAGAGTGAAAGTTTGATCTCTTCTGACCCTATGTTGATACCTTTGATGGCCTTTTCTTCCCTAATTGCAATGGCTAAAACTTCCATTACAATG
>CAUYPK010102120.1:0-13761 GCA_963574355.1 Loris lydekkerianus | reverse complement strand
CCCCCCCCCCCCCCCCCCCCCCCCCCCCCCCCCCCCCCCCCCCCCCCCCCCCCCCCCCCCCCCCCCCCCCCCCCCCCCCCCCCCCCCCCCCCCCCCCCCCCCCCCCCCCCCCCCCCCCCCCCCCCCCCCCCCCCCCGCCCCCCGCCCGCGCGCCCCCCGGGCGGCGCCGCGGCCGGCGAGGAAGGGACAGGAGAGATGAGACCAGGCTGTGAGGGGGAAAAGCTATGTTGATCAGTTTAATGTAAGCACTCCAAATTGTATTAAAAAATCAACACATTGTACCCCACAAATGCATAAATGTATTCATAATCTATGTGTATATGACTTAATAAAAGGGAAAAAAAGAAAAATATTAAAAGCAGAATTAATCATCTAGCTTTAGGAAATAGTGGTAACAAATACAGCTGAACAGAAAAATAGCTTTCTTTGTGGGGGGGGGGAGGAGCTGTGGCAATGAAAATAGCAGATCGTGAAGAACTCAATCAACATGAAATTGTTCAAAAGAGGAAAAATGCAAAGTATAGTAATATATATAAAGAGCTAGACAGTGGCAATGAGCAACAAATGTGAGTTTGAGGATAAATGAACATCGAGTTGCAAAAGGAGTCTATAAGACTTTTGCAACTTACAGAAGAAAGCCACAAATCAAAAAAAAAAAAAAAAAAAAAAAAAAAAAAAACACTGAGATAAACACATAGCCTTCCTAGATTAATAAACTATTACCCCTAAAATATAATCAAAATAAATCAATATAAATTAAAATAGAACTAATTATACGTAAAAATAATTAGTTCTGTTTTAATTTACTTATAAAACTAGACACCTCCCACCCCCAAACACATTGGTCTTGTATTCTTAAAGAGTTCTTTTGGGAAACAAAAATCTTCTTGTGTAAGCGCAATTTTTGAATCTACGTGGTACCATCCTGATAAGTATTTATTGGGGTGAATCTCTTTGTACCCCACTACTTGCCCATTAGAAATCACAAGAAGTGGGAGGCACCTGTGGCTCAGTGGGTAGGGCGCCAGACCCATAAACCAAGGGTGGAGGGTTCAAACCCTGCCCCGGCCAAACTGAGACAAAAAAGTAGCTGAGCGCCATGGCAGGTGCCTGTAGTCCCAGCTACTTGGGAGGCTGAAGCAAGAGAATCGCCTAAGCCCAAGAGCTGGAGGTTACTGTGAGCTGTGTGATGTCACGGCACTCTACTGAGGGTGATAAAGTGAGACTCTGTCTCAAAAAAAAAAAAAAAAAAAAAAGAAAAAAGAAAAAAAGAAAAGAAAAGAAAAAGAAAAAAAGAAATCACAAGAAGAGAAACTGAATGTAGATGCCTGCAGAAGGAGAACATAGGGTTACAAAGGCAGGTTCTAGTATGTACTTGCAAATATAATCAGAACACACTGTGTTTTACAAAGTCCAACCTCATTCTTTTAAATTTCTCCTCATATTTTAGTTTTGACAGCTAGTACTTTAGCTACTCTATTTGATAGAGATGCATTATAAATCAAAATTAATCAAGTTCTAAGTTTAAGGCTCTCTTGTTCAATAACTCACTGTGCCACACTGATAGCCCTTGATTAATTTAATTACACATTGTGTAACTTCCATACCGCTTTCATAAAACCACAGTTTTAGAATATTCACAAAGTAAAAAAAAAAATTAAATGCAAAAATATTATGTGAGATAAATCATTTAAGAATACTGAATAGCATT
Source organism: Loris lydekkerianus (assembly GCA_963574355.1). NCBI lineage: Eukaryota > Metazoa > Chordata > Mammalia > Primates > Lorisidae > Loris > Loris lydekkerianus. Next base: position 12,050 of record CAUYPK010102120.1, on the reverse strand, counting down.
ATGTTACATAATACTCTATCAATAATTCCATAAATATCTAGGGAAGACATTTGTATGGCTGAGTTAAAACATAATCTGAAAGAAAACTCTTAATAAATTTTACTTACCCCTTTGTATATTTGATAAATGTAAGTCAGAACAACCACCTATAGGTGGGCAGAGCAAGATGGCCAAATAGGACCCGCCGATGGTTGTTCTCCATCAGGAACACCAAACTCAACAACTATCCATTCAAGAAGGCACCTTCAGAAGAACCAAGAGTCAGGTGAGGAATCACTGTACTTGGTGTTAACATTATACCAAGGAATGAGGTTCCAAAGTGGGCAAGAATGACAATCTTCCATAACTGACACCACCCCCCCTCCATCCCTGCAGCGTTGTGCTAGTGAACCAGGTGGAGAGAGAGTTCTCAGGTGAGGGAGAGGGAAGTGAGTGTGGAACTTTGCATGGAACTCAGGCCCACCCTGTCACATGGGAACATAATATAGGAAAGTATTCGCTGGGATCCACAGAGGGAGGATTTAGAGCAGGTGACTAGACTGGAATCTCTGCTGCCGTGGGAGACCCTGAGTTCTGGCTAGCCACACTGCCAGCTGAAGAAAGTGGCCTAGGAGTGAGAAAAATTCCTAAGGCAGCCAGGCAACAGAGTGCAGTCCTTGGGCAAGTCCTGCACTGTGCTGGCTCACAGCCAGAGAGCTGGGGTGCACATAACCCAGGGAGAAACCAGCTGTGATGTCGGAGTGAATGTATCTATCATCTCTCCCCCAACTTCAGATGGTGCAGCTTGAGGGCAGTCTTATCATGATTGAGGAAAGGAAAGTGAAGATTACAAAGGACTTTGTCTTATAACCTGGGTACCAACTCAGTCACAATGAAAGCCCCCAACTTCATGCTGTAGTTACTGGACACCATTCCTAGACCCACTGTGGTTCAGAAGGGAACTCACTACCTTGAAAGGAAGTACTCAGTCTTGGCAAGATGTACCACCTTCTGAGTAAAGAGCCCTGAGGCTTTTAATAAATATCAGAGGTAACCAGGCAGCACTTGGTACAAGCTTTGGGCAAGACTGGGCTGGCCTCAGGTGTGATGCAGAGCAGTCCCAGTTGTGGTGCTGAGGAAGAAGTATGCACATCACTCCTCTTTCAGCTCTAGTGGCCATGCATGGAGAGTGAGGGAAGGGAGTGAGAGACTTTGCCTGACAATCCAGAGAATTCGCCTGTATTTTAGCCAAGTCTACCCAAGTACTATCACCAGCAGTCTGCAAGAGTCACATTGTTACTGGGTTTGGAGCACCCGGAATGCTGATACAGCTGAAATGACCAAAGACTTAGATCACAACACTTAATTACCTTTAAATAACTAGAAAGCCTTTTCAAGAAGAATCTGTTCAAACAAACCCAGACTATGAAGATTAGAATAAATACCTTACTTTTCAATGACCAGACTTGGTAAACCTTCACAAGCATCAAGAATATCCAGGAAGACATGACCTCACCAAACAAACTAAATAAGTCACAGTGACCAATTCTGGAGTGATGAAGATATGTGACATCATATTTTTAGGCATTTTCAATGTTTAGAAGATGCCTCAAAATTGCCTATCTAGAAATTATTGAACTGAGTGAGAAGATAGAGTCATTGGAGTAGAAACATTATTCAAGTAAATGATAACAGAGAACTTCACAAACCGAGAAAGTGATACCAATATTCAAGTCTAAGAAGGTTGTAGAACACCAAACAGACTTAATCTAAAGAAGACTAACTCAGTGCTATTATTAGTCAAGTAATTATATAGCTCCCAAAGATCATGGATAAAGGAAAGGTCCTAGGGAAACAAGGAAAAATAAAAGAAACATATAAAGGAGTTACTGTACATTTTGCAGCATTCTCAGTAGAAAACTTACATGTCAGGAGACAGTGGTATAAAAGTGCTGAAGGAAAAAAGTTTTAAGCCTAGAATATTATATCCTACAAGCATATCCTTCAAACATGAAGGGGAAATACTGGCTTTCCCAGACAAAAAAAGCTGAGGGACATCAGACCTGTCCTATAAGAAATGCTAAACATTGTTCTTGGATCTGAAAGAAAAGGATGTTAAGGAAGAATAAAAAATTATCTGAAGGTATAAAACTCACTGGTAACAGTAAGCATGTAAATATGGTATAGTAGAATAGTTCTGCAATGGCAGTGTATAAACCACTTAGGTTTGGAATAATAATACTTAAAAAAACCTATAAAAATAATAAGGACAATAGCTTTTTTTTTTTTTTTTTTGCAGTTTTTGGCCAGGGCTGGATTTGAACCCACCACCTCTGGCATATGTGGCTGGTGCCCTACTCCTTTGAGCCACAGGCGCCACCCAAGTACAACAGCTTTTTAAAAGATGGATAATATAAAATGTTATAAATACCGGTAGGTGCAGCAAAAAATAGAGGCAAGGAGGGTATTAAAATGCAGCGTTTCTTTAAAAATGTCTTTTGTAAACAGAGATAAGTTGTTATCTGCTTAAAATAATTGGATATAAAATGTTTATTGCATCTGACACAATGGCCTAAGGAGCTCATTATTAAAGCAGAAAATAATTTGTTAGATGGTAATAAGGCAGCCTGTTAATGTGGTCCCCTTAAGTCTAAAACACGTGAAAGAGAGAAAGATGCAAGTAGGAAGGAAGGAAGGAAAGAAGGGAGGGAGGGAGGGAGGGAGGGAGGAAGGAAGGAAGGAAGGAAGGAAGGAAGGAAGGAAGGAAGGAAGGAAGGAAGGAAGTGAAAGGGAGAGAGGAAGGAGAGAAAGGAAAAGAGAGAGGAATTATTCATTATTTGTATGGACTCTTCAACCCCAAGACTGTATTCCCTCATATTTTAGAAAGTCCTCCTGTGTAAGGACATTCCCGAAAACCCAGGGAAACTCCTCCTCAACCAGTAGGAAATATTATTTTTCTGATGATGTGATTCTTACCCAAATCTCTCTGGATCCTGGGATTTAGCATTTGATGTGAAATGTAATAATCAAAAATATTCTGCCTACTTTATTAAGTCATAGTAATAGCTCATTACATTCCTTCCTTCCCTCCTCTGCCTCGTGATTTCCAACGTATGAATTTTTTCACATTCTTACCAACAGTTACATACATTCTTTTTATTTGACTTTAATACACTATAGATTCAAAGGGTCTGTCAGCTTGACTGATCCACTGATTACTAGCTGTCTTTCAATTTACTGCTCCCATTAGAAATGTGAATGTTTTTCATCCATTTGAATGGTAATATGCACGCCTGTGGTTCCCACTTTGAAATCTATGGGAAAAGCTTAGTGTGGAAGAGATGCTTGAGGGGAATAAAATAATTCACATTTTTTTCTCACTTAAACATAAAAAAGTGGCACAGCCCGTACATTTAAGATATGGTCTGCCCTCCCATTTCTTTTATAAAGAGAAAAAAATCCTCCAAATACAAATTTTTGCATTTCTGGCTAATCCTAGGAGTATGATGTGGATGTCTTGGTGTTATATTTAAAAATGAAAATTGATTTTATTTTGCTCTACAAAGTGGTAATTTGAAACCATGTCTGCCTCCTAACTAGATGAGGGCTTATTTTTTTCTCATTTCCTCCTTCAGTTATTAGCATTAGTAATTTGACTAAGTACGTAGACATTCTTTCAATGGAAAGCATGAAGAAAGTAGACACTATTTTATTCTCCTGCAGGTCTACTTTACGGCAAGTATTGGTAATACTAAGGTCTGACTACAGCAAGTTTAATTTGCTCAATAACAGAAATTAGTGGTATAATCATGTCAATAAATTAAAACTAAAATTGGATATACAAAACAAGAAAGATATGCATGTATGTACTTCATGCATAACACTAACATTAATTACCATTTACACTTCAGCTATGTAACATGGTTTCTTTAAGGTTCATATGAAATAAACATTATTTTTATACTACGTATCTGTCACTAACATTTGATGTATTATTATTTTCATTCTGGCTCAGAACACTTCTTTGCAAAGAGGCATTAAGCGAGAAAAAAAACCTGGAATATTTAAAGCCAAAATAACCCCAACGGAAGAGGAAATCTGCTCTTCCTGTTAAGTGCTCACTCTCCTTCAAGCATTTTTAGTATGCCAAACACACCATATGTGCTCAATTACTTGTTACTTGGTAATGTCAACATCTGCTTATAAGAAAATATATACTTGCACTATTAAAGCTCACTTTCCATATAAGAATCTGAAAGTTCTTTATGTCAATCTACATGTAATTCATTCCTCATTCTTCCTTTGATTCTCTTCTGAATAATGAAGGCTAAAGTAACAGAATATCAGACAAGCAGACTGACAAAGCAGTCTTTACATGGGTAAAACAAAGCAAAGTGAGGGTACAAAGAATTAACTTCATGTAATCTTTATGCATTTTATTGGATATAGACTTAAAGTAAGTATACATGTGTGTATAGTATATAAAGTCCTATACATGTAAGTAGTCTGCAAATGGCAGAGATCTTTGGCTGCAAAATTCTATTCACAACTTACATACCCATAACTCAGTGTACCTACTTGTTTGAATGGCAGAGACCTCACATAATTTTCTCTCCACTGAAAAGCCTTCACCTCTTTTTTTCTACTGATGGAAATCTGAATCTCACGATTGAGACCAAATGCAATGTCACCTCAATTAAAAATAAAATTCAAATGCGACTCATCTATGTTAATACTGCATTTACTGCACACATTTCTGTTCATTTTCTTGGAAATTATTTTTAGTTTATCAATATTACAGATACACATAGTTGATAAACCATGTAAAAATAAAATACCATTAATGAAAATTAAGCACACATTCTTTAGACCTCATTTAAGTTACACCCTCTTCAAAAAAAAAACATTTTTCACATATATTTTATTTATTTTTTAGATATTTTAAAATAACATTTTAAATATCCTTAAATTTTTTTCTAATTTATTGAATTTAGACATCATGTTTTTAATTTTCTGTGATTATAGGTGACAGGTTAGCTGCTTAATTTCAAGCATCTTCCTCCACCATCCATTAGCCCAATGTAGTTAGATCATAGGCACGTATTAAATAGGCAGTGCTTATTTTCATATATAAATATGGTTTGTTGTCAACCTAAGAATTAGACTATATTTTTTGTGTTGCCATTATTATAAATAGTGCTTAATAATTACATTCATAATTACTTTTTTATTTGTTTAGCTTTTTATGTGTCAATTATTGTTTTTCTTTTTTCACCAACGGATTTGACAGCGCTTGGGAGTAATTTTCTCAAATGCTCCAGCACATAATAACGTATTAATTGCATTTTCAGAGTTCACACCTTTTTTTATGAATGTTTATTCGCTGGAATGCATTGGCACCATCATAGCTCCCGGCATCCTCAATTTCCATGCTCAAGCAATCCCCCTGCCTCCGCCTCCCAAGAAGCTAGGACTACAGTGACAAACTATCATGACTGGTTAATTTTTTTAAATATCTGTGTAAAGACGAGGTCTCACTAAGTTGCCCAGGCTGGTCTTGAACTCCTGGGTTTAAACAATCCTCCCACTTCAATCTCTTAAAGTACAAGGTTTACAGGCATGAATCACTGCTCCTGGCCTCAGTTGAAAATATTTTGCTATGGTTTCCCACTAAACTGATAGCTATATATGGTAGAAATTTTAGGTTGCAAGTCATTTTCTTTCAGTATTTTGAAGGCATTGCTGACTTCCAGCAGATCAGAAATCTTGTTTTTCCCGTCCATATGCCTTTGTATGTCATATTTTTAATCTATTTTTCTGGGGACTTTAGAGTCCACTCATTTTTCCCAGCGTACATTTCCAGAATCTACTGAGTGCCCAATAGTTCTTTCTGCCTGGAAATTCAATTTTTTCCTCAAAAATATGCCTTTGTTGTTATGAGTCATGATGGAATACTGGTTATAAGTAGTTATTATAACATATTAACATATAACATATTAATGTTACACTGCTTATTATAGTTAACTAAAAACTTTTGTAATCACATTCTAAATTTCTAGGAATTATTTTAATCTGATTTTCTTTCTTTGTGAATCTGATTTTCTCTCTTTTGTGATGAGAAATGCACTATCCAAAGTTATGATAGAAGAGTGATTATCCAAAGCAAGCAGGTACAAAGACTCAGCATTGGGAGAAAGTTCATAATTTGCAGGACATGTAAAATGCTCATCTAACTACAGTATCTGGCAGAGAAGTGGTAAGAAGTAGGAACAAAGAGATGATCGATACGATCTGGCCAGATATTTGAATGCATTATCATCGCGATTCTTATTCCTGTAGCTTCTCAGTCAATTTATTCTCCATCACAGTTTGTTTCTTTAGCACAATTTCATCTTATTGTGTTTCTCCTTCCTACAATTTAGTATTAAGCATTTATTTTTTTGCTTCTACAAATTCAGAGTTATTCCCAGGACACTTACCAGCCCTCTAAATATATGCTTTTTATTTGAAAACAAACTTTCACTACTGTCTCTTCTGTCGCACCCCAGCTCGCACCCCGGCTTTCTGTCCTCTGGCATTTACTGAGTGTTGTAGCACTTATACCAGTTTTGTGTGTCACTAAAGATGTGATAAGGCAAACTACTTTAACTCCCTGGACTCATTTTCAACATCTGTGAAGTATGGACAATAATTCTCACATTAGCAGACTATAGGCAGCATTATGAGATAATGGATCAGAATCACCATGGATTCTGCACGCTGTTTTGCAAAAGGCGGAGATGATCAACTGAACTTCCATAAATATCACTGTAATGAACACAGAGAGTCCAGAACGAAGGTCCATTTTGAAACATACTTAGAAAATGATGGTTCCATTAGCACAGAGTATTGAAACTATCTAAGACAATGTTGTCTTTTGAAATGTCTGTACAACAATGGCCAGAGACCGACATATACAGATCTACAAAATGATCCTGCCTAACCTCTTCTTTTATTACAGTTGTGTTCTATACCATGCAATTTAGCAACTAATTATATATTGTTTCTATCTTTCTCCAGGTTCAAATGAATGCCAATCTCATCTTTTTAATTTTTTAAAAACAGGAGTCTGCCTAATTTTTATTTTTCTGTCTTTCAGAATGCTTTGCAGAATATTATCTGAGCATGTTTAGTTCAAATATATTTTTTCAAACTAGTAGGTCATAAATGTTCATCTGAAATTAATAAAAAACAATACACTATCTTCTTCTCTTCAACGGCAGGTAAATGTTGATTCTATACTTTAAGATATGCAGGTGTGGAATATTTCTATTTGTAGGATGAGATCAATCTAGCTTTAGTGAAAAGCGATTGTCAGTCATTCAGTTCAGAGAAAGGTCCCGTGTGTTTTTTAGGAACAACTTAAGAACAAGGCTAGAGCAAGGGTAGCAGTGACAGTCACCAGCTGGCTGAATTGTGTCCAGCACATAGATGACCTCAGTGCCATTATTGCAACAGTCAGCATGGGAAGAGTCCCGGGAGAAAGAAATTGTGCAAACTGTTCTAAGCATTTCTCATGCTGAGAAACTCAGAAAAATATTAAAAATTATTTGGATAGATGATTACCATATATACTCAGGTATAAGCCGAGTTTTTTCGGCACAAAATTTGTGCCAAGTTCGGATTTTTCGGCACAAATTTTGTGCCGAAAAAAACTCGGCTTATACTTGAGTATATATGGTAATTTCTGACAATGACCCTGAAAGAGTCCAGGGAAATTATTACACAGAATGCAAAATTTTATATCTATATCTGTCTATTTCTATTAGCTATAGAGAAAGTAATTCATGTACAATTTCCAACCTGGTGTTGTTCTGATACTATGATCACATGAGAGTACTCATAGTTTTGAAACATGATATCAAAAACTGCATAATGGTCTACTGAGTAGAATATTACCACTGCCAAATCTGATATTGTAAAATAAGTTATAACTAGACCACTGATTACATTACTAAGTGTTTATGTGTAGTACTTCTGGGGTTCTCCATACATATAAAAATGGTTTTCTCAAAAAACTAGATCATTGCAATCTTATCTGTTATGTTTGAAAATGGGTATTTCTTTGTAAGTTTACCAATATTTGAGTATCAATATACAAGTAATTTTACCCACTATAGAAGGAAAAAGTAAACTTTTGTATTGATAGTAAGATTGGATAGAGTTTTGGAATTCATTATCTTTGTTAATAGGTAAAAAAATTTTCATGGGTGGAAAGCAGAGGGTTCACATATATTTAAAGGCCAAATGGGCACAGTGTTGCAAAGACTACTTGTAGCTATGGATATCTCGATTTTTTTTTAAATAATAAATGATATTTTAGCTGTACAATTGCTGTCTAGACTGTATTTCCTGGACTCTCTTTCTGCTGGATCAAACTGTATGATCACTTTCTAGCCAGAGAGGCAAGCAGAAGTGATATGCACAGGACGCATCTTTCCACTCTTCTCCCTTCTCTATGGTTGAAATGTGGACAACAAGGCAGGAGCTGTTATAGGCATCCCAAGCCATTGTAAGGAAACTATTCATTGTAGGCAGAGCACCAGCCTACAAGGACCCTATTAAAATCCTGATGAATGTCTGGGTGTCCTGCCCAATTTTTTTTTTTTTTTTTTTTTTTTTGCCTAACAAAGAAATAAACTATATTTTATTTCCGTGTTTGTGAATTTACTCTTCCTGTTACTTCAATAATCAGTTATTCATACTAATTAAAAGAAGAAAATTAGGGACAGGAGAACTGTTTAATATGGGAAAATGATGATTTTGTGTATGTATTCTTAACTCACTAATATTTTAAATACTGTATTTCGTTGTTTACTTTAATATCTATTAGGAAAAATAATTCTGTTATTTTTCATTTAAAAAATTTCCTTAGCTACTTCTTGCCATGTTACTCTTCCTGATACTTTAGAATCATTTTGTCAAGATTTCATTATATTAAACTTACAGTGTGGGCTCAATGCCCGTAGCACAGTGATGACAGCACCAGCCACATACACCGAGACCGGCAGGTTCAAACCCAGCCCGGGCTAGCTAGACAACAATGACAACTGCAACAAAAAAAACAGCTGGGAGTTGTGGTGGGCACATTTAGTCCCAGCTACTTGGGAGGCTGTGGCAAGAGAATTGCTTAAGCCCAGGAGTTTTAGGTTGCTGTGAGCTATGATTCCACAGCCCTTTACCCAGGGACATAGTGAGACTCTGTCTCAGAAAAACAAACAAACAAACAACAACAACAAACAACAGGAAAAAAAACTTATAGTGTGATTTATGCAGATCTGACTTCAGTTTTAAAACATTGTCTTCCTATTAAGAAACAGGGCATATAACTCAATTTATTCATATTCACATCAAGTTGCATATGTGCATATATATATAAGAATAAATGAAATTGCCTATTCTTTAGTTGTAAGAATTATTTCTGACTTATTTTCTAAATATTTTCTGGGGGTACACAGGTGAACATTTAGGTTCCGTCCAATTTTATGCAACATAGATAGTTCTTGCATTAACTATTTCAAACAATCTAACAGAATAATTTGTTGATATTGATACTTTGTATCCTTTTATTTCAAGTTTTTATGAGTTGCTTTCGGTGTTTTTGTTTGTTTTTACAAGCAGGAATAAATCTTAGAGTTTTTTTTTTGTTTGTTTATTTTGTTGGTTGGTTGGTTTTTGTTTTTTTGATGGGGGACAGAGTCTAACTTTGTCACCCTGGGTACAGTGCTGTAGCATCATAGCTCACAGCTGCTTCAATCTCCCGGGTTCCAGCAATTCTCTTGCCTCAGCCTCCCGAGTAGCTGGGGCTCCAGGCGTCTGCCACCTTACCTGGCTAATGTTTCTATTTTTAGTAGAGACAGGGTCTCACTCTTGATCAGGCTAGTCTTGAATTCCGGAGCTTGGGCTGGTCTTGAACTCTTGCACTCAGGCTGTCCACCTACCTCAGTCTCCCAGAGTGCTAGAATTATGGGTGTGAGCCACTGCATCCAGCCAAAAATCTTAGATTTTTTTCAAATTCTCTTCAGGTCTGTGGTTTATTAAATTTTTCTATATTTGAGTGCTAAATGGAGTCTCCTTGAAAGATCATTGTTATGGGTTGAATTAGCAAATCTCTGTTAACTTAAAATAATGTTTTATATCACTATATTATTTGTCCATTATTATAAAAATGTTTCATAAGATCATATAATTTGTTTCTTACTTAAAGTGAATTTATTATTCTACTGATATTTGAAGTTTCATTATATTTTTTCACAAAATGCATTCATTTAAAACCTTTGGGTGAGTTTTTTTCATAAACTCTTAATAAATTGGTGAAAAAGAGGATATTGGATTAATCTTAACTTTGTAGAAGGATCTGAAATTTAAGATAGACTATCAGAAGTAAATCTTGAGAGATATAAAAAGAAAAGCAATAATTTCTGATCATATTAATACTTCTAATCTGATTACAATATTAGTATAAATAAGGTTAGAAATTACTGTAAAAGAGAAAATGCATGACAGTTCCTTCTACTTGGAAAGAATTAAAAAGGAAGATATTTATCAGTAGCAATTATGCTATTACGTAACCTCTTTCAGCACAAGGACTAATTTGGAAGCATTTTTTCCCAACATCACAGTGCTTAGTTCTACCTCATAATTTCACTAAAATTATACCCCTATCAGAAAGTCATGGTTTGTGAATTATAGTAATATGTGCTAAAGAGTTCATTGCCGTTTTCTTGCCATTAGCAATCATGAGATGGCTGATATTTTTTCACAAATAACTTATTTATTGAAGATTTTACAAATTTGTAGGGCTGTCTAAGAAGACTTACATTATAGGAATAATTCTAATGCTCAAGGATTTGTTTTTTTATGATCCACCTTCTTTAACTTTCATACATGTATATGCATATACATACATATCTGCATGTATGTATATAAATACATACATGCATACATGTCTATGCACAGACACATACACACATGTACATTCAACAAATGTTGTGCTGTGTGCTTTCTATGTGCATGTTTGCCAAATGTTAGGTTTGGCTAAAACTCTCTGTTTAAGTTTGAGATAATATGTATATATGTATGCCTAAGTCTCTACTAACTGTTTGAGCCTTGGCTTTCTATTTAATCTTAAAACTCAACTTTTTCAAAACTGAACCCATTGTTGCTAGCTATTCTTGACTCTCATGATTCTTCAATGTAACAAGTCGTGTAAGTGACTTGTCACTAAGTAATAAGTCATATAAGTAACCATTAAGTGACCACTAAGTAACCATTAAGTGACAAGTCATTATTTCAGATACTCCTCTTTTTCTCATTGTCACCATTCAGCCAGATTCTGATCTAAATTTCTCATCCATCCATCTCTTCTTTGTTGGCATATCATTGCTCTTATAGGCTACTAAAGTAATCTCCTAACGGTTTCCCCTGCTCCCACTCTTTTGTGACACTTGAATCAGATCAATCTAGCAAAGTTTGTCTAAAGTTCAAAATTGGTGAGAATAAGAACCTGTAACTGATTTACGTTATGTTGACCAGTAAGGCGTAAGACAGAAATGGATACCACTCTGAGTGCCTGTCTTCCTATTAGAGAAGGAATAAATTCAGTGGTCAGTTCATGAAGACAAATAAACACACAGACTGAAAATTAAAAGTAGTCATTGACATGACAGTAAAATCATAAAACAACCAGCACAATTGAGTATAATTATAGTGTAATGTGCGACTCAAGAATTCTACTTAATTACAGGAGGTGTTATAAAAAGAAGGTGGCCTCGTAGTCTTCACCTATACAAAGTATCTGAGATCGTGCAAAACAAGATCAAAACACTCCAAGAAGATCTAGAAAAGAGAAGAAAAGAAATTCTAGAAAATCCCTTGTGGACGGGCCTACATTGTTTTTCACCCTACCTTCTTCCCCTGCTACCCCTATTTACCCTTCACCTTTGGGCCCTGTATCCCAAAAAAAAGGTTAGAGGCAGTTAAATCAGGTCGAGGTCCAATATCACTGGCTCATTAACCAAGAATCTAACTAT
>CAUYPK010102115.1:0-22667 GCA_963574355.1 Loris lydekkerianus | reverse complement strand
TGTCTGAATGACCAAGAAATGTGGAGGAGAAACTGAGGATCAGATAAGAATGTGAAAGACTTTGTCTTCCATTCTTGGGATACTTTACTAAGAAGAATATGTTCCAGCTCCATCCATGTAAACACAAAGGAGGTAAAGTCTTCATCTTTCTTTAAGGCTGCATAATATTCCATGGTAAGCATCTTACAATGGTATATGTGAAACTTAGTAAACGTAGAATGTAAATGTCTCAACACAATAACTATGAAATTGCCAGGAAGGCTATGTTAACCAGTGTGATATAAATGTGTCAACTGGTCTGTGAAACTAGTGTATGATGCCCCATGATCATACCAATGTACATAGCTATGATTTAATAAAAAATAAATAAATGAATAAATAAATAAAAAGAATGTGAAAGACAGGAAAGATCAAGAAAAATACAAGCACTGTGCAAAGTGAAATTAGACAACTAAAACTTTTTTACTGGAGATAAACTCATTTTTGTGTTTGTACAAATTTTGACAACTTTCTCTATGTAAATGTTATGCATGATCTAGTCTGTTAGGTTGCTTGTTTATTATTATACTATATTATTCACTGATAGCATGTTATCAATGAAATAAATTTTTAAATAATGTTAAGGATGCAAATATAAAGTACAAAACACATGAAATACAAGCAAAAATTCTCCCAATGAAGCCATATTAAGTTGTATACCTGCAATATTTTGGATCACAAGTTAGGTGGGGGAAAAAGCTAATCTATTCAGGGTATGTGATGAAGTCACGTTAATGATGATAATAAAAAACCATAACTTCTGTAGGTCTTGACTTTTCTATTTTGAAAGTTACAGCCTTAATATTGCATTAGCATATTATTTCCATTTAATTTAGAAATGCATTTCTAAAGGTTGTAAATTGACACGACATTCCTTTCTTTGCTTGGTGGCAATCCCGTGACTTCACGATCACTGACTATTTAACACTGAGAAAACAGGGTTTTAAAAGAGGTTCAATTTTATATGTGTGCCTGCAAAATGCTAATGTGGCAGCTGCCTGGAGCCTGCATCCTCTTTTGGATTAAGAAGTAAAATAAAATTGAATATGCATCTCCTCAGCCTTACTTAATAGCTTATAAATCACTTGTAATATCGCCTATAAATCACTTGTAATAGAAAACAAAAATTCTTCTGATCTATTTTGCAACCTCAAATGATAGGCATTTTTAAATGTTATTTTCCTTCAGTTTCTACCATCTCTCCATTAAGGTACTCATTACATCGTTTTTAGTATTTTTAGTTTTGGGATTCTGTTAATTCTAAGACATAGCCATAAAATTTAGAACAAGAAGCAATGTTACAGATCATCTAATAAAATTTCCTTTTTTAGACATCAGGAGTTGCCCCTGGGAGGTAAATTGATTTGTCCAAAGTCACATATCTTGAGAATTACAACTCCAGGATTAGACTTGCCTATCCTAACAGCATGTTGTTTGTTTTGACTAAATTCTCCTGGGTTCAGGTTCAGACAGTACCCAAAGACCAGTGTGTATGTGAAGAGAAATAAATTGTGAATGAAAAAAATATTATGTGAATAAAAATTATTATAGCTATGCTTAATTAGGTTTTGACTTACTGCTGACCATTATTTAGCATATTTTGTTTTCTGCCATAGTCCATGGTTCTGAATTTGGGTTTAATTTTAACCCCAGTCCAAACCTCTTCCAATCACCGACCACTCCATCTTCAAGTAATATATATGGTGCAGATATTGATCACCTCTCACTACCTTTACTTGATTTTTTTCCATGCTTAACAGTGCTGCAATTCTCAGCATTATTCTCAAAGAGATCTTCTTAGATATTGATTTTAAAATGCTTTCTAATAAGAGAGTCTCATTTGCATAATAGCTTCAACATAAATCTTAAAGTTGTTTATCAAGTCTTCTCCCTTATCTTGCTTTATTCCAAAATCCTCTTCATTTAGCAACTGTCCACTGAGCTTTCCCCATGTGCTCTGCCCAGTGTTAAGCCGTGGAGCTTCACAGTAGTTAAAACATGCTCCCTCCTCTACACAAGCTCACCACGGATGATCCGCTTGCTCTGTTTTTCAGTTATTCAAATCTATGTTTGCAACGGTTTCCTAAGTTACAATACAGATTAGCAACATGTTCACTTCTCCTATAAAAATGACCCTGTCCTTCAGTCTGCCAGCTCTTGTGCTACTTGTCACTTAATCAGGCTTTTCTGCCCTAGAGAAACAATGTGTCATCATACTATTCAAAAACAAGACTCCAGAGCCAGACATCTTGGGTACACATCTAATGGTATCTTTCCTATGTACTATTTGCACGTCCTTGGGAAAGATATTTAAGTTCCCTGAACCTAATTTTGTCCATCTAACAAACCAGAATATCATGTGGTCACTATGAAAGTTTTGAATACACAAAAATTGAAAAACATAAAATCCACACAGACAGAAACAAATGAAGCCCTCCCAGAAACACCAATAAGATACATAATATACTATAGAATGAATAATAAAAACATAAAATAAATAAATGAGATATAAAATATCAGTAAATCTAACCCAAAAGGTAGTATTGCATAAATACCACTGTTGATTATTTGGAAAATGAGAAGTAACATATTTTCTCAAATTTTCTTTGACTATTAATTTTTATTGTACATTGTGAAGGTTATCTTTCTTAAAGAATTGAGCAATTATTTCATTGAAATATTTACATATTGTTTGCTCAGTTATCTGTATGATTTCTACACCTACATACATCATACTTCTGTCTTTATGAATTATTATCTAGTTTTATATATTTTGTTATCACTGAGGTGAGAATTACATATAACATAATCCAGACATATGGAAGTAATTTTTGTCATTGAAGAAAGTGTTGAAAATTTAATCTTTATATACAACCGTGAGCTTACTCATTTGCATATTAATCCCCTTTCTTCACTTTTCTCATTCTTTTCCTCATCCCTTTCTACTGTCTGGTATTTACTCAATGCCAAGGACAGTGTTACCAGCACCTTCTTTTCCTTCCTTCAGTGGATAAAATACTTTTAAGTGTCTTTATTTTCCTAATTCATCATTCATAGGTTTCAACTTCCCCTCTTTGTTCCTTTTCCTCTTTCATTTCTTTGTATTTCTTCCTGATTTATCTCAAAAAGATCGCACATAGATACATATATGTGGGAGGGTGTGGAAAATACATATGAAAATACATGCCTTCACATCTACCCACTTAAACAAGGACTTTCCAGAAAGTTTGTAGCCATAGAATAGGAAAATTAGTATTAACAATGGCTGGATATTTTTAGACAGCCCTCATATCTGTCATCTCTAAGTGTCCCCAAGCCATGACTATTAAATGGTGCAAGAATTGTAGGTTCTGTGGAACTACTGGAAAACACACATTCAGGGGTCACCCTGCAGGTCAGCCCCAAGTATTAAGTAATAAATAATTTTTTTCCAAAACAGAAAAAGTTTTCTAAAACAAAGACAAAATACAAACAGTCTGTGTTACAATGTCAAAAGCCATGTTTTGTTCGTGAAATCTAGGACACTTCTACAGTCTTTATTCCATTCCTTAATTATAACCTCTTAAAGAACAAAACTCTGAGGTATAAAAGTATGGTTCACACAGTTCTTTAAAATCTGTTATTTATATCAGCAGTTCAAGGAAGATAAAGAAACTAATACCATAACTAAAACCGTGTTATAGGTGAGCATGTAAAATAAGAAAACCTTCAACTACTTGCACAAAGGTCCAAAGCTCATAAGCGCAAATGCTCAGATCAAAGTCGGTCGGCTCAGTTGGAATTCAGTAGTGTGTTAAAAAAACAAAAAACAAACAAACAAACAAAAAACCAAACAAACAAAAAACCCCTTTTCTTATAGGAGCTTTCTTCTATTTCTTCTATTTTTCATCTACCACTAAATGCTTGCTTTTCTATAAGCATGAATAGTTGGCATATTTAATATCTTTTATTCGATTTTGCTTTTATGTTTCTTAACCAGTATTGTTCTATGCTGTCTATGACATTTCATGGAAAGGATTCATTATTTCTGTTTCATTGTTTTATCAAAGAAAGTCATGATTTAGTCAATTTCTGGCCATGACTTGTGGATTTAATCCTGTGACACAGCGGTCCCAATCAATTTTGGCACCAGGAACCAGTTTCACAGAAGACAATTTTTCCATGGATGAGGGATTTTTTGATGTGACTCTGAAAGCAACTGATCTCTTACCATCTGTGTGCAGTCCAGCCTCTCTGCTGGTGATAAACCATATTTTCAGTGACTCCCTAGAGCTAGCATCACCATCTCAGCTCCACCTCAGAACACCGAGAGGTTAGACTCTCATAAGCAGGTGCAACCCACATCCCTCTCACGCCCAGTGTGCAGTAGAGTCCACACTCCTGTGAGAATATAATGCCATCTCTGATCTGCCAAGGGTGGAGTTTAGGTAATGATTCCTGTGACGGGTGTGGCTGTAAACACAGGTGAGGCGTGGCTCACCTGCCCTCCTGCTGTGCTGCCCCTCCTAACAGGCCACAGACCAGTACAAATCAGTCTTGGGGACTGCAGCTGCTAAAAATATATTCATGATAAGAATAAATTTAGAAAAATAATCTTTCAGATCAGACCCAATTTTGAAAAATTTATGTTGTGATTATTTCACGTCTGTCGATGCATCACAGCTAGATGTATCCAGCTAGATTATAATTGATTATGGTGAACCTCAGTCAAAAATTATAAGGGATCTATATTTGAATCTTGACATATTAGAGAGCTGTTCATTTAACTATAAAATGAAAAAGTCCACAGTTATTTCACACCACACTGTCACACACATAACCTCATCCACCCCTGTGCTTATAATGGGTCACTATGAAGAAAGAGCAACAGAAAGTCTGATTTTTCATTTTGCCTCTTTTGACTTTTAAAGTCCTAATAAAGTATATTACAAATGCAATCAATGCTCAAGTCTCATAGCAACTAAAATTTAATGTCAATAAAATGGTATGTTGTCTACTGTATTTATAGTTCACATAGAATTAGCCATAGGCTACTTAACTGTAAGTGCTGGTCAAACAAGCCACTGATAACAATAGCAGATGTTCCTGTAACTCCTACTTCTTTGCACACCACCCTAGGAATACTGATTTATTTACATAATTTACATAATACAAATGCCTCAGCTTATCTATGTCTAATCTAGCTGTTTCCTTTCAGCAATAAACTATGCATCATTTTTTAAGAGTTTTATCATCTCTAACAAAATATTTTTAGAAATAACTGAACCATAGAGAATACAAAACAGTAGAATGTTAAGATTGAGACAAAAATAGCATAAAATATGTTTCAAAAGCTTTAATTTTCTTTTTGAAATGTATAGTTCATTTTTAAATTTGGCTGTGAATCATCTAACACCAAAACCAAAAAGAGCCAAGTGCCTGTCACTTACTTTTCAGCTAATACAAAAGAAAGTACATCGTAGTATCAGAGGCAGAAAAGCTATTCAACCAATTAATTCTAAAATGTTTTCACTTGGGCTTTACAAAGATGTAGTAGATAATGTTTTAAATCATATTTATGCCACATTTTAAGATAAGTACTTGCTGTTTCTTGTGGAATTGCTTCAATGAAAACTTATGAAGTTAAACCAAATGTAACTCAACTAAATCTATTCTTCAAACAAATCTTGGGGCTGGCACATGATTCTAACCACAGCAGAATGGAAAAAGCAGAGAAAATAACCTGTGACCACCATAACGATGACAGGCATATCAAACCATTATGATGTCTGCTGTGTAAGCTTAGGTCAATTTTTAATGTGTCATGGTAGTGTAAGTTGATATTTTCAGAATTAATGTAGAATATAAAATTTTAAACAGGGTAACAATGGCTCGAATGCACTCCTGTGTCACTCAGGTCATTTACAACTCCCTCTACTGTACATTGTCCATAGTTTTAGCTCAGTCCTTGAACTTCTTTCTTCAGTTTAAAGTCTTAACAAAATTATCCAATTATACCTTAGGCATATATTAGGGGACCAAAACAATAGGGTCAGGCATCATTTTTTATTTCCCAGGTTAATTTGAAAATGCAATTTTAAATAACAAGGTGAATGGATTGACTTCTCAAAGATTATACATTTATCCAATATTACTCATATAATGACACCTTTACAGATGTATCTGTTGGATAGTTGTGCTGACTACTCAACCACCATCCCACTTCAGATGATGGGTACATATTAACTGTAGACATTCTGTATTCCATTCCATTGCTATCTGGGCAATGTGATGTGACATTGGTCTACTGGGAAGCTTCCAGGAAAAGTGACCTCAATGTGAAGGACATTATCATTTCTACATATGGCCTCTTCAACTGGTTGACCTGAAAGGGAAACCACTAGTGAGCATGGGAAACACTGAATCAAAGTGAAACAAGGCAAAGGCTCTGCATTCTGTCACAATAATGAGCCAAGACATCAAAATTCCCTGAAGTCTTCCCTTTTTCTCTGGCATTCTAAGTATGTGAGGTAATTAATTTCTACTTTCAGTGAGGTTTTTGTCACTTATACCCCCAAATACCCTGACTCCTAACAACAACAACAACAAAAAAATGTTCATTTCAAAAAATACAGTTTCCTTCCTCTTTTTCTCCTCTCTAGGAAACACTATATTTGCAGACTTCTAGGTAAAAACCAACTAAATTGCTATTCAAGTATAGCCATGCCAATAGTCTGCTACCAAAAAACATGGAAGGCATGCCAAACTTCATCTTTTTAAATTGTAATACTACTTGGTTGTACCTAACAATTAGAATCTACTAATTTGTGTCTGAAATATTGCTTATTTAGTGAATTTAATGGATGAATGTTTTATTGTTTTCCAAATGGCAGCCACGATAAACAAGATGTGAAACAATCCATCTATCAGATTTGTAACCCTATTAACTACTGATTGGTAGATAAATACTAATTTATATGCAGCAAGAAATTTCATTCTGGTAACAAAATCGCATTCATTAAACTACTGATCTAAACCAGATTATTTTAAAAATTTTTGTTAGTGTTATTCTCAAACACACACACACACAAAAGTGAAAACATTTACCTAGAAAGGTTATACTGCCTATATGAGTTGTCTCAAGAAAGAAAGACTGTGTTCTCTCTAGACATGTGAAGAAACAACACAATCACTCACTCCTTTGTATAAAGAGAGGGAGCTTTTTCTAATCTCATAATAATGTCTATATACGTGTAAATATGCACCATGCATGCCAGGCATACAACATATGGGTTTGCCACACACACATGCATACATACTCAGTGTCAGTCATCTCCAACTCTCTGTGCATAGTGGAATGACCCATGTTCAAAATAAATGATGATTATCTAGTTTGCATTTATTATTTTACTTTTCAGTTATGAAATTATCAGGGAAAATATTCACCTGCAGTTCATAGTTATATATGTTAGTAACTAGGCTTTTCATTTCTCAAATAATTTTGCCACTAATTTCTAGACTATAAGAGTAAATACCTTATTCTGTAAACCAGAATTATATTGAATAAATATACAATAAATGGAGTCATTTTAAAAATGACATAACAATTATATGAATGTTCACAAATATTGCATTTTCTTCTTCAACTATTAGTGAAACTTGATTTTCACTAATTTTATTCAGGTATTAATATAGTTTAGATATTTATTTCCTTCAAATCTCATGTTGAAATGTGATCTCCAATGTTGGAGGTGGGTGAAGAGGGTGGTTCACTCTTGAATGATTTGCTGCTCTCTCCATGGTAATTAGTGAATTCGTGCTCTTTTAGTCCACACAAGAGCAAGTTTTTTAAAAAGTGTGACAAATATTTTTGCATCAATATTCATTAATGATATTGCTCTATAGTTTTCTTTCTTTGTTTAGTCATTTCCTGGTGGAATCAAGGTGATAGTTGCTTCATAGAATGTGTTGGGGAGGATTCCTTCCTTTTGTATGTTTTGGAGAAGGTTATGTAATAGAGTTACTAATTCCTCTTTGAAGGTTTGATAGAATTCTGATGTGAAACCATCTGGTCCTGCATGCTGGTGGGACTGCAAACTAATACAACCTTTATGTATAGAAGTATAGAGAATCCTTAGGAATTAAACATTGACCTTCCAGTTGATTCCACAATTCCATTAGTAGGTATTTACCCAGAAGAACAAAAATCATTTTACCACAAAGACATTTGCAGCAAAATGTTTATTGCAGCCCAATTCATAGTTGTCAAGTAATGGAAGCAGCACAAATTCCCATAAATCCATGAATAGATTAACAAATTGTGGTATGTTTACACTATGGAATACTATTCAGCCATGAAAAACTACAGTGACTTTACATCTTTCATGTTTACCTGGATGGTGTTGTAACATATCCTTCTTAGTAAAGTATCTCAAGAATGGGGGAAAAAGTATCCAATGTACTCAATACTATTAGGAAACCAATATATAAACACTTACACATTCATACACAGGATAAAACACAAATATAATCTAGCAAGAGGTAGGGGAGAGGAGGAAGAGGTTGGTGGGAGGAGAGAGAGAATTTGGTGGGATCTTGCCTAATGTGCAGAATTCAAAATAACAAAGAGTAAATTATAAATGTCTTACCACAAAAAATAAGTAAGTGAGGTGAAGGTTATGTTAATCAGTTTGGTTTAAGTATTCCACATTGTAAATTAAATCATCACATTGTACCATAGAAAGGTATGATTTAATGATTTAAATATAAACAGTTATGATTTAATAAAACTTAAAAAATAAAAATAAAAAGGGCGGTGCCTGTGGCTCAAAGGAGTAGAGCACCAGCTCCTTATGCCAGAGGTGGCAGGTTCAAGCCCAGCCCCAGCCAAAAACTGCAAAGAAAAAAAAAAAAACAACTAAAAATAAAAAGTGTGACATCTCCCCTGACTTCCTCCTTCCCTTGCCATGTAGCGAGATTGCTCTCTCTTCTTGTTCTGCCTTGATTGGAAGCTCCCTGAAACCATCCCCAGAAGCAGAAGCTGGCCCTGTGCTTCATGCACAGCAAAAACATAGCCAAATAAACCTCTTTTCTTTATAAATCACCTGGCCTTAGGTATTTCCCTTATAGCAACACAAAACCAAATGGTATAGCTATTGTAGAATTTTTATAAAGAGAAGTTTTACTCTTTAAGTAAGGTTAGAGATACTTCTGAACTGATTAATTTTCAATTGTAACTTTTTTCTAAATATTATTTTCTATAATTCATATTTTCATGAGAAGTAAGTTGTGTTTTTTAAGGTGATGGCAATGTATTACATTATACAATAAACATACAACAAAGTAAAACCCAATTTTTAGCAATTTTCACTATTCAACGAATTTTCACTATTTAATCTTCTAACTAAGAAGTATACTAACAAGGAATGACTTGCTTACACAAATAAAAGTGGCACACTCAAGGACATCTCTATAGGGGAAAAAAGTGGACTCAGGTTAAATGTTAAATTCAAATAAAGCAATACTCGGTACACATTTGAACATAGATCATGTCTACTAATTCCTATAAAGATTATTAAAATCTGAAACTTCTATTACTTTCTAAATTCTATGACCATCTTCTTCACACTGTTGAGAAAACAAGTTACAGTTAATTAATCAATTTTAATTATTTAAATAATTGGAGGAAAAGGTCGTACATACTCAAGGAAACTTATTCCATTGAATAAGTCTTACCAAGTAAACTCTGTTTCAACCAAAAACAGCAGGTTTGTTAAGTAAAAACTTAGGATAACCTTTATTTTATATATTTATTTTTTTATTTCAGAATATTATGGGGGTACAAATGTCTTGGTTACATTAAATGCTTTTGTACAGTTGAATCAAATTTGTGTGGCTCTCACACAAGTATTGGACCCATTAGGTGTGAGTTACCCCTTCCCCTTTGTCCCCTCTCGCTTCTGGTTTTCCACTGAGCTTTGCTACCAGATGTGCACATGGTTGTTGACTGATTAGTTCCAAATTAAGAATGAGTACATGTGGTGTTTGGTTTTCCATTCTTGTGATACCTTACATAGAAGAATCGTCTCCAGTTCCATGCAGGTTGTTGCAAAAAATATCAGTCCACCATTTCTTTTTTATTTTAAATAAATCACATGAAGTATACTCTAGCAAATAATCTAAATTTATTTTCTGTAGGCAAAGTCATATCCCATAAAATTAAAATAGCACAGTGGTCATGGCGCCAGCCACATACATTGAGGCTGGCAGGTTCAAACCAGGCCTGGGCCA
This sequence comes from Loris lydekkerianus, assembly GCA_963574355.1. NCBI lineage: Eukaryota > Metazoa > Chordata > Mammalia > Primates > Lorisidae > Loris > Loris lydekkerianus. Next base: position 12,359 of record CAUYPK010102115.1, on the reverse strand, counting down.
GCTGAACAACAATAACAACTGCAACAACAAAAAAACAATAGCTGGGTGTTGTGGTGGGTGCCTGTAGTCCCAGCTGCTTGGGAGGCTGAGGCAAGAAAATCACTGAAACCCAAGAGTTTGAGGTTGCTGTGAGCTGAGATGCCACAGCACTCTACCGAGGTTGACAAAGTGAAACTCTGTCTCAAAAAAAAAAAAAGAAAAAGAAAAAGAAAGAAAGAAAAAAAGAAAAGAAAAGAAAAAAAGAAAAGAAAAGAAAAAAATATTTTTGAGTTTGGTATTAATGAATTTCCAATTAACTAAGAGTCATAAAGACTGCTGAATAATATTTGAGGTCAATATTGTGTCGAAAACACCAAAGCCTATTTTCACTCCCCAATTTAAAAACTTCTTCAAAAAAAAAACAACTTTGGATGTAAAGAAATGAAAAGCTGAGGGTCAGAAATCAAATTAAGAACACTTACAAGAAGTCTACCAGCTGACCAGCTTCACTCATCCTGCAAAGAAGGATGAAATTGGGTGGTGCCTGTGGCTCAAAGGAGTGGGTGCTGGCCCCAAATACCAGAGGTGTTGGGTTCAAACTCAGCCCCGGCCAAAACAAATAAACAAACAAACAAGGGTAAAACTTAGCTATCTGACTGACAAATGATCACCTTGGACCGTTCTTTGTAGAACCATGATTAAATTAATTACTTGTCTCACATTCATTGATCATTTATTTTGAAAGTAACAAGGTAAAAGAAAAATGTAAACCAATCATGAGTGGGGTTGGAGACTATTTATAGTTATCTTCAATCAAATGGAAGAAATTAGTTGCCTCAAGTCATGTAATATCTATCTCTTAACTATAAAACTTCAGAGAAGTTCTTTGATGTTCTTAGCTGCTTTTTCTTTGCATATAAAATGGTGTTTGTGAATATTTGATAGTGTATTACAGAAGAAAATAGTGCACAGATTAACAATAAACCCTTGCTTTATGTATTGATCAGTCATTTTAATAAGTAGGAGGTATATTTTAACACAAGACTTGAGGTCCAGGGATAAATGCCCAGAATTTTCCCATCAGCAGCATGCTAACATTTCATGCTAAGGTTTATTACCTCATGGTCCCAGGATGACACTAGCTTCAAGCACCAGGCGTTCATTTAAAAGCAGAAGCAAGATGATGAAAGAACAAAGTGCATTTTTTACAAAGCCTCTCTTCTTTTATCAATGAAGAAAAACATTTTTTAGGAAGCATCCAGCAGACTTTCTCTCCCTCGTGTTTTATTGGCGAGAACTGGGTGATACGGGGATCCTTTCGTGGCACAGAAGCCGGAGAAAGCAAACATAATTCAAAACAGAATAGATTCACTATGATTAGTTTAGATCAACCATGACACACCCCCAGGGTAGGACGGATTTGTTTTCTAGAAAAAACAAAACAAGGTTTGATTAACAAAGACAGAAGACAATTTGGGTCTGGGAAAGCAATACACAACACCTGGCACACTCTCACAGGTGTTGTAATTGTAAGCTGAGCAAAATAAGCAGAGAAGAGGGATTAAATCTAACCAGAGGTTAGGCAGAGGCACTGCAGAAATAGTGACACTTTCGATGGATTTTAATAGTGTATTACTTGGAGAATTATGGGCGAAGTCACAGTCTAACAATGCCAAAAGTGTGATTAAATACAATCTTAGTGGCAATATATTACCTAGATTACATCCTCAGGGTTCAATCCATCCTTTGCCACCTAAGTGGTTTTTGACATTTTAGCCAGTATATTATTATTTCAGAATTGTTTGGCTGCCAATAATAGAAATCCTTGGAAAAAATGGCCAGAGCAAAATTAAAGTTTTATTTTTTTCACATAAAAAAGCATTTTGGAATGTGGCACTATGAAGGTTTCCTAATGTCATCAGGAACCTGGTCTCATTGTAGCTCTCTGCTCTGCCATTCTTTATGAAGGACATGACTCTCCAGGTCCACAGCTGGGTTTGGGAACTCCAACCAGAAGAGGCAGGAGCCAGGAGAAAAACCATCCCTGTTGCCCCGTTAAACAACTTCCTGTACGCAACTCTCAGTAACCTCTGCCTTTACCTCACTGGCCAGAATTGTGTCATTTTCTTATTCTTGAGTGGGAAAATGTGGAGAAATGTCTTTCCTTAAATTTCCTGCTCAAAAAAAAAGGAGTTCTGAGAGTAAGACAAAAATGGTAGCTGAGTATTAGATATGAAATTATCAATGTATGTCATAGTCTCAAAAGTATTCAATGATGTGTCCCATTGTTCACAACAAAACACTTTTAAATATTCTTATGCATAGATTTCAAGACTTTTCTATAATTGTATTTCTGAACTGCCTTCAGAAGTTAGGTAAAATTCAAATGAATAATATCTGAATTTATAGCACATATGAATCATGGGACTATTTTAAATCCTAATGAAACAGGACAAATATTCCCACTACAGATGTTTCCTCCTTCCTCCGCCTTTGCTGTACCCAGCGCTATCTGCCACAATCTTATCCCTAAATTCACAACTCTCCTATTCCAATGTCTAAATTTGTATCTGGTGAACATGTTCCCCAGTATCCTTGCCATTAAAATTCTACTTATATTGCAACAAACCAGCTCAAATCGCACCTCTTAGAATCAATACTTCCATGACCTAACAGTCCAAGGTCATTCTCCATCCTTCTGTGCTCTCCTGGCACATGAATTGTTTTTGCCTTTAAAAAGATGGGTTTATTTTAGTTGATCGCGTCTTATTTCTCTCACTGTATTTTGAGCTCCTTAGGTCATATTCTACACTTTATTTATCTTTCTGTCTTTATCAGTTCTTCAGCTGGTGTAAATGCTCCGTGAATATTTGTAGATAATTCTTGAAATTTACAGTTACCTTCTGTCATCACTAGATGGCAAGTTTGCACTGCAGGGGTGGGAGAAAATGTGATTTACTTGTCCTTGGGTCTTGAGGAAATACATGTAATACAGTGTGATTAGTAGTTCAACATAGCAAACAGTTAAATATATGTCACAATAGACACTATTAGTCAGAGGTCGAGATGAGGTGTAGGCCTCACCTTGGAGACCAGTACAGCGTGGCCGAAGTAGAAGGCAATCTACAGCCACCTCAGGGTGATAGGACAGGCTCTGTCATACGCTCCTCAGCCACGGCTGATGTCCTGTGCTGAACATTTACACTCCTGCATGTACATAAAAACCCAAAACAAAGCATTTGATGCAGTTTAGGAGGTTTTCGTTCCCCAAGTGTTTACATCAAGATATAAACGATGAACTAAATTTAGTTATATTACTTCTCAAATTATCAAATTTTTAAACGAGTGGAAGTATTTTTATTTATTATTTTTATTTATTAAACTAGGCAAATTGCCTCAAAGTCCTTTGTAAAATGCTGGCAGGAAATATGTTAATCAGAGTATTAGAAAAGTCAAGTGATGTTCCTATGTCATAATTTTAATGCCATATTTAATTATGTGAATTTTCTCACTAAAGTTTAGATTTTATGAACCCAATAATTATTTTTATTTCGTTCACCCAGGTCTAAGATATGACCTGGTATGTGGTGGGAAGTTAATAAACATTGCTGAATATCATGTCAATTTAACAAAAGAGATATTTCTGACAATATAATTCCTTTCTTGATCTCCTTCCTTTATGGAACAAATCACATGAAACTACTAAAGAACTTTAAATAAATAGCAATGAAAGTTTGAGGTAAAATTGCCACATTACTTGTATTTTCTCAACTTATTTACGTTATAAATAAATTTATCAATAAACTCGAATTTATAATTATGCCATAGAATTTGGAAAATTCATGAAATCTTCACTTTAAAACTTGGTTTTCAAATATTGACTATTTTGAAATTTTTGTTGTTTTTAAATAGAGTCTCACTTTGTTATCCTTGGTGGAGTGCTATGATGTCACAGCTCACAGCAACCTCATACTCTTGGGCTCAGGTGATTCTCTTGCCTCAGCCTCCCGAGTAGCTGAGATGACAGAAGCCCACACATGCCTGGCTATTTTTAAAGCCTGGGTCTTGCTTTGGCTCAGGCTGGTCTAAACTCCTGAGCTCAAGCAATCCACCGGGCTCAGCCTCCCAGCGTGCTAGGCATGATTGATTGATTGATTGATTGATTTTGAGGCTTAACACAAACTTTGGCAGAAAGATAGTTGCTTAAGCAAACAGTGAATATTAATTTTAGAGTTTGAAGTGTTATATTTCTTTCAGTTTGTCCTGTCATGAGGAAGAATTCTTCGGAGGTCAGTAAGTTCTGTTCTCATTACTATCGTTATTTCTCAGTAATTACACAGAGCATAATTTTTCTCTTTATTTTATGGAAGTATTGAGAAAATCAAATGAGCCAATGCACACAAGCAGTTTACCAACACGCATGCCCATAGTGAATGTTTAATAATAATTATTTTGCCCTAAGTAATTATGAAGTACTATAGGAATGGAAGGAATCATAAAGACTGGCACTGCTGCGGTGGGCTCCTGCTGTGTCCAAACTCCTCCTCAGGTTTGTCTCTGAGATGCAAAACTTTTCAGTTTCATCTTCCTAACTAGCTCATGCCTGTCTTTAAGGCAGTATTAAGGGACGTGGCGGTAAGAGGCTGCTGCATCGGGAGTCAAAGTCGGGTTTCTGCCACAAACTTGGTCTCAGAGCCTAAGCACCGTTATTTACCATTTCTAAGGGTAACAATGTCAGATCCTGTGTCTACTCAGAGGATTATAATAATAGTCTTAAGAAATAAAAAGATGAGAAAATTCTTTCTAAATTGAGAAAGTTTTAAGATGACAGTTGCCACCTCCAGGGGCGCCTTATGAAAGATCATGACCTTTGTCAATCCATGTTTCTCTCCATTTCCTTTAAAAGCATAGCAACTATCATCCCAAGTAAGTTACCCCAGTTGACTTACTGAAAAAAGAGATAAGTTGTCTCATTACATCAATATCCAGTTTCATTCACTTTTGGTCAGCATAAATTTATTTTGTACATACAGTTTTGCTATGATTTTTTGGTGTAACATGGATTTTACTTTACACAAGCACAAATTAAGTCCTTACCACCAGCCTAAAATTGTAAAAGCAATAAAATCACCTGCTCTTTCATTTTCCTTTCTATGTTCCTAACTGTCTCTGTTTCAAATTATCTCCAAAGTCTGTATCTTCTTTATGTAGATTATTTTTATTTTAGGCTAAAAAAAGCATTTTTGCCTTATTTTGGGTGACTGTCTCTAATAAAATCCACTTGCAATTTTCTATTCTTGATGTGCCAATGACTAAGAAAACAAATATTCAGACTTAATATAAAATAAAAGTAAATAACTAAGAATTAAAATTGTAATTAGTATTTATTGACATCCTAGCAACATGCTTCTGATGACCTTCTCATGTTTGCCCTCTTGAAGAACTTCTGTTCATGTTAAAATTGCTGTCCAGGTCTTAAGTTTTTCTGCAACCCTAAAAAAATGACATTATTTTGTGTTCTTTCCACATTGAAGCTTTTTTATAGCTTCTCTTATTAGGAGTACTGCTTTTCACTAGGTGATGTATCACTGGGTCCTCATTAGAAGAGGAAATTCCGACACACAGGTACAAAAGATATGAACTCGCAAACGCGTGAGGCACAGCGAGAAGGAAGACCTCTGCAAGCCAAGCACAGAGGCCTCAGAAGAAACCAAACCTGGTAAAGTTTTTATCCTGGACTTCCAGCCTCCAGAATTCTGAGAAAATAAATTTCTGTTTCTTCAGCCACCTGTTCTGTGGTATTCTGTTTTGACAACCCTAGCAAATGAATGAAGCTTGGGAAGAAAAATCTGGAGAACAGACATATGCATTTACCTGTGGAATTGGGCACTCTACCATGCAACAGGAAGGTGGCATTAAATGAACTGGGACACGATGGCTAACTAACAGGAACCAGTCTCTGTCCTCAGTCATTCTAGCGTAAGTACAGTGACCTATTAACAAGGTGGCCATGTTGGCAAGGATGGAGGTCATGCATAATCCCATAAATACGAGCACTTGTTTAATTAAAGCTGATTCAACTACTATTTCTGTGGAAATCCCAACCTTCCAGCAACAGAGAACTATACTGAGACCACCTACTGTGTCGCCAACTTTAACCAGACACTTGGTAGCACATGGATTGCATTGATATCCGTCTACCCCGGAAGGTGATGGAATTCCTCTTGACCAGAATCAGCAAATCTTGGGTATGGATTTCCATTTCTTGCCCACAGATCTTCACCTGCACCACTCTCCAAGAAGTTGCCATGTCTTCAATCCACCAATATAGAAGTTACATTAAATCACATAGGGCAGTGACTATACTTAGTAACAAAAGAGGCACATCAGGGACACATGATCCTGGGACCCATAAGTTTAGCCACATACCACACCGCTAAGAAGCTCAATGGGATTATTTTGTAACAGTATTTAAATATACAAAGTTGGGCAATTAAGGTTTTAAACTCACCCCAGAAAAGGTGCTACGTACCTCATTGTAGAATGTCACCATGGTCACCTTCAAAGTACTCTCCTTGGCCATCTTGTGACCACAGTGATATTCAGTGATAAAGTATGTAGCACTTTCCCTAGGATGGATTTGCAAACTTAATTGTCAACATCATGTGATAATAGCTCTGATGGCCATTTAGAAAAAGTCCATTGCTTTAAAGAGTGGACTAGGCACTGCCCTCTGTGCGTAGCTTCCACAGAGGAGAACCTTGAAGGTGACCGTGGTGATATTCAGCAATGAGGTCTGAAGCACCTTGGGGGGATGCATCTGTGAACTTTATTGTCTGACCAAGTATAAATATGTCAAAAACTGTATTGAATATATTTACGTTTTCTCAATCTCTCTGTCTCACTCTTTATATATATATTTGTGTGTGCAGACACACACAGAGACATATCCTTTCTGTATTAGGCGGCGTTCTTCCAAGAAACAACAACATGTGTGTGTGCACATGTACGTGGGATTGGCTTATGCACTGAGTTCACAAGCTCTGCTGTAATTGGCAAGTGGATGCCTAGAACCACTGTGGTAGGTTCTAGTCCAAAGACCAATAACCCGGAGACACAAAAACAGCTCATGTTTCAGAGTCTGACAGCAGAAAATTATGTCTCAGATCCAAAGTTATCAGATGGGAGGCTTTCCCTCTTACTAGGGAGAGGAATGCCCTTTTTGTTCAACCCAAGCCTTCACCTGATTGGAAGGGCCTCCCCAAATTAGGGAGAGCAATCAACTCAGTCAACTGGTTAGATTGTTAATTTCATCCAGAAACACTCCCACGGTCGGAGGAGTTCCAGAATCACATTTGACTAAAAGTCCAATCTCCTTGTCACGTAGTCAAGTCGATACATAAAACTGACAGTCACTTAGCCCTATATCCTCCTTCAACGTTTGGCATTTCATTCTTACCACTGCATCGCCCCAGAAAAGGCACCCGTACTCATTTTCACAGACCACAGTCATCTCTTCCCATTTTTATCATCCTTTCATTCTCAGCATTGCACTTTCCTTTTTCTGCACCTTAAGCAGGCTCTGAAGTGCTGAACTTAACACTGTTTCCAGCCTTGCCTTCTTTACCTCCTCACTCCGTGATTGCTTCTCAGATGACCCATGACTTCAGTTTACCTCCCATACACACAAAGCCCTTCTGAATTCATATCCCTTTTCTCCCTTGGACAGAATTAACACGTCTAAAACTAAAACTATGTCTACTTTGTTTTATTGCTCCCAACAGCAGCAGTGACAATTGTCACCTTATTTTCCAGTGTATTCAATCTCCGTCAGCAATCCCACCCACCGTCTTCTCAGCGGTGTGAGCCGTAAATCTCAAAGTCATTTCTGACTTCTTCTTCTTCCTCATCCATAAGTGAGGAAGAGAAAACAGAATCTCAGGAGCATTATCCAAGCATTATCATGTGAGAAAACTGAGACCTATGTCACAAAACTTTTCAGTTTCCGTGAAGGGACAGGCAGTAGCCTTGTTTGAAAGAATCTTATAATCCCCAGTGCTGCATCTGCAATTATCTGAGTGAAATTAGAGTAAAAATAAATTATATAAAATAATATTCAGTTTTTCAGCTCTAATATTCAATGTGTTTATGATTAATTTTAGGAGTTTAGCTATCCCAGAGCACTATATATACTTGTTTTATAATCCGGTGATTTTCCAGATACACTGGTTCTTTGATATAATTCTTCATGATAAACATAATTACACATGATAAACTGCTATAGACTTATTTGATAACATTTCTTTCTTACACTTTTAGAACATTATGGGGGTATGAACATTTTGGTTACATAAATTACTTTTGTACAGTTTGAGTTAAAGTTATAAGTGGCCCATCACCCAGATAATGTGGACCATACCCCTGGGGTAGGAATTTCTAATAGTTCTACAGAAGAGGGTCTTGTTATTTGTACAGCTTTGTTTATTTTAATTTTTATAAAATCATATTCCTAACAAATAATTTCCCCACAGAATTAACTGCTAGATCTGTTCTACTCCTCCCCAGTCACATGTCTATTAGAATGATTTCTAAGATACCTGAAGTACTTTGGTTGCCTTTGATATATATATAAAAAGTCACTAAGCTGTCAACAATTTAAGGAAACGCAAAATTTATGCCAATTAATGGAACAGACGCCTTAGAGATATTTTCTAACATAGAAATGATGAGAAATAAAACACACGTAATAAAAACGATGAAAAGCAGAAGACAGAGGAAAGCAAAACAAGAACAATCATACAAGAAGGGAGGTTAGAGCAACCTTCACTTGGAAACCTGAGAGAGAGGGACACATCCACGCTTTGAACCCGAGGACAAGAACATTTCAGGGAGTTGAAACACACCTGCCAAGACCCCGCGGTTCTTGGCCTGAGGAACAGGTTCCGGAGTAGAATGACTGAACTCAGTTTTGAACATGTAAAATTTCGATGCCAAACAAGACAAGAAAGTCAAGCGCAAGTGGAATAATTGAACCAATTACTTGCCTAATCATTGCCCAGATGGACCGCATCTCTCTCTCTGATCAAGGAGAGTGAGGTCATTAATTAGGGTAACAGATAGGCAGGTAGCGTATTGAACTTATATAGAGCCTTCCCTGACATCCTCACATCTAGGCGATCACCATGCCCTTGTGCCCCTGCTATGGGTATAGAAACCTTGGGGCTTCGTTCACTCAGATTTCTAATTATTTACTGTCTATCTGGCCTATTATGGTAGGACTTTTAAATCCAGAAATCTTTTTTGTTTCTGTTGAGCTAAACGAGAATACTTCTCAAACCAATCACATTGATTAAGGTAGTTTGACAGTTACAGAAAGTTAAATAACACACATATAGGTTATTTAAAAAATTTTAAGGAGTGAAGTATTTCTTGTACAGACGCATGGATATATAAAGAACATGTAAAAGTACTTCCTTGCCTAAAACTGATGTTTTGATAGGCATTTCAAAATAATAAAACGTTCCATGATCCTGCCCACATAGTGAACTAACCTTTCTGAAAAATAATTATATTTTAATATGATCAATATTATATGTTATTATTTACCAATCCAGATATGTCAAGGTATATACTAGTCTTGATTGGGAGAAAGAAACATGGTGGTAATTGTCCCTTTATCTCAATTTCCAGTGTAGATATATTTTTACCAAGACATTTTATTTTTTTAAATCCACTGACATAAACATTTGCACTTACTATAATATATAGTATTAAAATTGTTTGATAATATTGTATTTTTCTCTGCTAAATCTGTTTGTACCAAAAAATGAAGCTCAGAAAAATATAGTTAAATGTAGCAATTTACACTAATAAAATTTGTTGTGATGGCTTTAAAAGCAACTCAATTACTGAAAAATAAATGAGGAAATACATGTATTTATTTTTCCCAGAAGTCTATATAAAAGGTGAGTTTCATAAAAGGATTTACATTACCAAAGTAAAAATGACCCTTGTGGAGACTGCGACAAGGCTATTAAAAATAAAATTATATATTTCCTACAATTTTTCTCAAAATATATTTTTATATTTTAAAGGTCCTCCCATTTAAAATGGACAAATATCAAGTAGACAGGAAAGGTCCATTTATATATACTCTAATTCAATGACTTTTCAGATATGAGTAATAATTTCTAATCATTATGGAAAGATTCAGGGATTAGCACTTTCCATATATGAGTCACTTATTAAAAAAACCTGTGTGTCAGATTTTATTATTCTTGTTATACAAATGAGAAAGCAGGGACAGAGGAGAGAAACTCTTCTCCATTTGTACTGTGAATTGGTGGCAATCCATGTTCCAGCCTCTCTCTGTGTGTTCTGCACACAGCCCCATTAGATGCTGCTGTTCAAACACAGCACTTCACACCTGAGCTTTGTTTTAAAATTCTTGTGTTATATTTGAGTACCCTTCCTATTATAATCCCTCTGAAATAAATCTTTGTGTACACTGTGATACCATCCACATCCTTCTTGATGGTTGTCTTAAACTATATGTGTATACATGTAATTAGAAGACATTAGACTGAAAAGAATAATATTGACAAAGTAAATATTATCCTCAGAAAGTCAGAGATGGGGAATGGCCTACCTTGAGGAAAATGTTAACAGCTGTAAAATTAGTAGGAGATAGAATACTAAGTGCGATGTGTATACTCTTCTATAGATGCTTATCATAGGGTACATATTATTCAATTAATTTAGCAGGAAAAGGCCTATAGTTTGGATTTCTAGAAAAAATGTATATATTCTTAAAATTTAAAGTGTTATAGAATGATCCAGAAAGGTTTGATGAATTCATAATCTCCCTAGCAGAACATAAGAACGTCATTATTTCTGCACCCTCCTTAAAATGTGCGGTAGTTAAGCACTTGTTTTTACCTAATCTGATAAAAAATTATTGTTCTTTGAATTAGTATTTCCTGATTTACTCATGAATGTAACAATCTATTCAAAGATTAACTGTATTTATTTTTCTGTAAATTTCTTATTTATGTATCTTGTATATCCTTAATCAAGGTCTAAGATATTTCTCACTGTATTTTGTTTTATTTTGTATTTATTTATTTGGATACAGAATCTCACTGTGTCCCCCTTGGTAGAATCCCATAATGTCATAGCTTACAGCAACCTCAAACACCTGAGCTCAAGTGATCTCTTGCCTCAGTCTGTCAAGTTCAACTGGGATTACAGGTGCCTGATAAAATGCCAGACTTATTTTTTTTTTTTTTTGAGAGACGGGGTCTCGCTGTTGCTCAGCCTGGTGTGGAACTCTGGAGCTCAAGCAATCCACCTGCCTGGACCTCCCAGAGTGCTAGGATTACAGGTGTGAGCCACTGGGCTGGCACAGTCTTTATATTATTAATGGCGTTTTTCTTTTTTGCCATGAATACTTCCAATACGTCACTTGTCAGTATTAGTAAAAAAGTGTTTTTTAGTTCAATACATTTGCTTTTTTTAATGAGCCAATATGCGCTGGGGCTCTGGCCGGGTGCAGCAAGGGGCTTCTCCTGGTAGAGGGCACACGTGCAGGGCGTCTCCAGCAGAGAGCGCAGTGCAGGGCGTCTCCAGCAGAGGGCGCAGTGCAGGGCTTCTCCAGCAGAGGGTGCAGTGCGGGGCTTCTCCAGCAGAGGGTGCGCCTGCGGCCTTCCCTGTGGCCTTCCCTGCAGCATTGGCTGTGGTCATCCCCAGGTAATAATGAAGGACTAGCAGGTTATCTTTCTCTTCGGAACATCAAGGTACATTTTATCAATTAGCTTTTCTGTGGCAGGTGCCCCTGGGCAGCTACTTTCCAAGCCCTCACTTGTTGTCTTTTGTGAAATAACATTCTCGTCACTGTTGTCAAAAAATTGGTTAACAAGTTGCAGGTCTTGAGATACAACACTTGGGTGCGTGTTAAGAGGTAAATTTCTTAAAAAAAAAACAAACAAACCTGTATTTCTTTCCTGGATTTTCCAATTCATTCTTGTGTAAATTACTATCTAATAGAGTAAAATATAGTCGTTCTTTCTTACTTTTCCTTTTTTTTTTCGTTTCTTTTTTGACCTGTATGAATAGCCATTTCTACCCACAGTATTTGATGACGGGCCATGTTTTCCCACTGACTTAAAATGGTGCTTTATTTACAGACTTAATGTGCATTGATATACATATGTATCAGTGTTGTGACTTTGTTCAATGGATCTCTCTCTCTCTCTCTCTCTCTCTCTCTCTTTCTGACAGGGTCTTATTCTGTCACCCAGGCTACAGAACAGTGGCATGATCTTAGTTCACTGAAGCCTTGAACTGCTGGGCTCATGTGATCCTCCTGTCTCAGTCTCCAG
>CAUYPK010102114.1:0-39316 GCA_963574355.1 Loris lydekkerianus | reverse complement strand
GTTTTATAGACCGTTTGACACATTTTCATCACACTGGTTAACATAGCCTTCCTGGCATTTTCTTAGTTATTGTGTTAAGACATTTACATTCTACATTTACTAAGTTTCACATGTACCCTTGTAAGATGCACCGCAGGTGTGGCATGTACACTTCTTGACAGCTATGGAACAGAGGCAAGGTGGTCTACCTCCCAGTCAGTCTTCTTTTTACTTTGGCTTCTCTAAAGTCAAATCATGAAAACTTTTTGAAATATAAGTATATTTTGAATTTTTACGTTTTCTATATTTTGTAGAGAATGTTTACATGTTTTATGTGCTTACCTGTTAAATTGTTTTTAGAATAGTTGAGGCCATTTAAAATTTGTTTTAAAAATTTCACATATACATTGCTTTTAGTTGCTGTGTTTTAATGAAATAAGATAATTTTCTTATCTTTTAGACTTTTGATCAGTGGAAAGATATGATACCTGACCTTAGTGATTATAAATGGATTGTGCCTGACATTGTGTGGGAAATTGATGAGTACATCGATTTTGGTTTGTATCATCAACATTAAAATACTTTGGGGAGTCTTTTCCATAGGAAAGAGAAATATTTATGTTAAGATGGCTTCTTATGAGTTTAATATGTAGCAGTTTTATTTTAATGATAGAAGTAATAGAATGTAAAAAAAAATGTATACGAAATTACAAGTTATAGTGAACATATGCTTTGGTATCTTTTTATTTATTTATTTATTTGCTCCTACTTTCTCAGCATTTCCATGCTGTCAAGTAGGCTTTCTAAATATCATATTCAGTGTTATATAATGTTGCCCAGAACACACATACTGTGATCCACCTAACTAGCTCCTTTTGATTGGGTACCTTTGTTACTTATACTTTTTGTAGTTAAGTTCTTTAAAAGTCTATTAATACACAGAGTGATTTGACTTCTTAGTTAACTGCTCTCCTCCTTGTTTTAATAGGTAGATGAGAAAAAAAGTATATTTGATGGCTATGATTACCAGTAATTATGAATTCATGGTGATCTTAAAAAAAAAAAGGTGAAATATTTTTCATGGTCCCTTTTTTTAAAGACATGGTCTGATTTCTCAACTTAGTTGTATATGAAGGTAGATTTAATCTCTACGTGCCCTTTATTCACAGCACTTCAAAAGATAAACCTGTGCTGTATTGACAGGTATTTACAAGAAAAGCACACTTTAAAATTGTTTTTCTAATATTCATGAGGAGAGCTTTTCAATTTGATACATTTGCCAGTACCAGTAGCTAAGAGCCTGGATTCTGGAGCTGGACTGGCTTGAACCCTGGCTCCCCCTGCTCCCCCTTTCTTGCTGTGTGCCCCAGCTTATCATCTCTAAGTGGGTTAGTATTAATAGCAGTTTTGTAGGGTTGCTGTGAAGATTAAACAAGTTAATATTTTCATAGCCCTTAGAATAATACCTGGTACAGCTTCTTATTTTGAGACTTACGTGTTTTGATCTTTTCCAGAGAAAATTAGAAATTCCCTTCCTAATTCAGAAGACCTTGCAAAGTTAACACCTGACTTTGACAAGATTGTTGAAAGCCTCAGCTTACTGAAAGACTTTTTCACCACAGGTAAGGAAGAGCCTATTTGATTTAATTTAAAATTTTCAGAACCACAGAGGAAAAATACATAGATGTATTTGTTTTATTTCTATTTTTTTGGATGTTTTATGACAATCATGCCTTATTTATAATTAAAAATATATGAGGATCTCATTATTCATTTGCTTCTGTATATTATAAGCAGCAGCAAAGTGAATACATGTGGTTATCCTCTTTCTCTTACTGAGAAAATGATGGAGATCTTCACTCTTCCTCTCTGACTACATGGAGGACTATTGTCCAATGACTTTGGGTAACCATTTCTTTCTTTTTTTTTTTTTTTTTGAGACAGAGTCTCAAGCTGTTGTCCTCGGTAAAGTACTGTGGCGTCACAGCAACCTGAAACTCTTAGGCTTAATTTAATTCTATTTTTTAAATTAGAACATTCATTTCAAATAAAAAACAGGTTTATAAAAGGATAAACAGAAAATTTTGTTGCACAGTGGTTTTAATCTTTAAAATCTTTGTTAGATTAAAAGTTTAATCTAATGAAGTTAATATTATAGGAACTTAAACATGCTGAACTTTTAGTGAGAGGAAAAAGTATTACTTGTTCTTGGCAAGTAGATGAGACTTCTTTATTTGCTTTTCATAATTGGTTAGAGCCAATTTGGTGGTTTTAAAACAAGTTTAATTATGTTGGAGCATGGTGAGTAGAATTTGTTAAGGTTAATTTTGGCATATTAGCCAATTATTGCCCTATCCTGGTATAAATCTGAGATCTCAGACACCTTTGTTTGCTCATTCCTGTTAAATTTTACATTTCTATTTCCCCTTTTGCTGATTTTTCACAGGTCACAAATTGGTTAGTGAAGTCATAGGAGCTTCTGACCTTCTCTTGTTAGGTGTGTAAACAGACAATTTTGCTCACCTTAACATGCCTTTTAAAAGCTTCTAATAAACTAGTTGCAAATAAAATTGCAGACCAAATTGATAGTGCTGCTTATGCTGAATTTTAAAACTCCAGCACTATATTAGACAAGCTTATTATCCATTAGGTAGAAATAATAAAATAATTATTTTGTGATAAAAGTGAAATTCCTAAGTATGTATGTATAAGATTAAAGCTATTGAAAGGATATTTGCTTATCCAAAGTATTTTCTTGAAATAGACTTAATTACTTTTAATAATTGAAATGAAAAGTAATTTTAGTTTGTCTCATCTGCCCTGTCACAGTTGACATTTTAAATTTATTTTCCTATTATATGTGATCGGTAATGACAGTGGTGTGTGACTGAACTGTAAGTACTCTCATGTAAAATAATCCTTACCAAAGATTGTCTTTAGTTACCGTATATACTTGAGTATAAGCCGAGTTTTTTCCGGCACAAAATTTGTGCTGAGTTCGGGTTTTTTGGCACAAATTTTGTGCCGGAAAAACTCAGCTTATACTCGAGTATATACGGTATATGTTTTTTTTTTTTAAATAGTTAGGTTAAGTATATGCTAAAATTGCTATAATCAAAAAAAAAAAAAAAATTATATAGATTGTCAATATTGTTCCTTATAAGAACAAAGGTGATTTGATGCTTTGAACCTGAGTTGCTCTGAAATTTCTAAAAATTCGCTTATCTTTTAATTATTAGATATAATTTTGATTTTAACTTAGGCTATTGATATCGCTAGAGACTTTAAAGGAATACTATTTATCTTTAAGGTTCACCTGGAGAAACAGCATTTAGAGCAACAGATCTTGGATCTGAAAGTGATAAGCATTATAAAAAGGTAAGTATAAAAGATAATTCTCCATATAGATAGTCTTAAAAGATTTTTTTAAAGTTTTTACCTTTTTACTATTTGGAAATAGTAACATTCAAGGAGCATCTAAGTAGAGATGTTGCTAATCTTAGTGTGCAAAATGCAAGGTATTATATGGCAGTTCTGGAAATGTGGCTAGAGAACCCCATTTTCTACTAATAGGTTCTGTGAAATATTAGCTTCAAGGGTTGTCCCAAAGAAAGGGTTTTATTGTTAAATATATGTGGAAAAAGCTGGATTAGACAAAATAGTACACTCTTCTTCTTTTCCCGAGGGGACTGCTCATTTATATACATTTTATATCTCCAAGAGGAATCAAAGCATACAGGGTTTTTGGATCGATTTGTTATTAACAGAACTCTTTTTCTCATGAAACATCTTTTAGGAAAACTAAAGTTGACTTAGGAGAAGTATTAAATAGAATGGGAATAAATCAATTCCTTTGTATTGCAAGTTAACAAATTTACTGTATGGGGTTATTTTTTTTTTTTTTTTTGATTTTTTTTTTTTATTATAGATAAAAATATGCACCATAGATGTGGCCCAACCCATTGCCCTCCCTCCACCCAAACCTCCCCTCTCCCTGTATTTGCAGTAACAAAAATAAGTTACAGGAGAATTGTATAGGAAAGCTATTGGAGAATTTCTGATGTAGAATCATGTACATTGCTCCATATTCTGAACATGAATTTACCTGACATTTTCTGAGTCTTCACTTTTTTCATTCTTTTGGAATGGGTAAAATGATTGCTTGAAAGTTTTTTTCAAAAAATAATACCTAGATAAAAAGATTTATAGAAAAAATGTTCTTTGAACATTTAAAAATTAAATATGGAAGACGTGGCTTATATAGTGAAGGTTATTAATTTACTATATCAGAGTAAGTAATTTTATGTTTTTCAGGGAGCAGGATAAAAAAATAATTTCTATGTATAGGTTTTCATCTCTTTCCTGTTCTTAAACTTTGAACTTTATGTATGATTTTCCAGATTTTAGTTATACTTGAAAAGTATTTTTTCTTTTGCCTTTTATCTTTTGGAGAAAACATGTTTCCAAACGTGTGTGCATGCATGTATTTGGCTTTTAAATTGTTGGTGGGGGGGGAGTTCTTATTGTTGTTTTTGAGGCAGAGTCACTCTATTGCCCTAGCTAGAGGCCAGTGGGGTCATCAAATCTCACAGCAACCTCAAACTTCTGGGCTCAAGTAATCCTCCAACCTCAGCCTCCCAAATAGCTGGAACTACAGGCATGGGCCATCATAGCCAGCTAATTTTTTTCTGCTTTTTAGTAGAGACAGGGTCCTGTTCTTGCTCAGGCTGGTGTCAAAGTCCTGACCTCAAGGGATCTTACCACATTAGTCTCTCAGAGTGCTAGGATTACAGGCATGAGCCACCAAGCCCAGCCAAACTTGATCTTTTTGATACTCTCTGCATTGACTTTTTTTTTTTTTTTTTTTTTTTTAGACAGAGTCTCACTTTGTTATCCTTGGTAGAGTGCCGTGGTGTCATAACTCATAGTAGCCTCTAACTTTTGGGCTCAAGTAATTCTCTTGTCTCAGCCTCCTGAGTAGCTGGGACTATACGCTCCTGCTGCAACACCCAGCTATTTTTAGAGACGAGGTCGTACTCTTTCTCAGGGTGGTCTCGAACCTGTGAGCTGAGGCAGTCCACCCACCTCAGCCTCCCAGAGTGTTAGGATTACAGGCATGAGCCTCTGCGCCTGGCCAAACTTGATCTTTTTTGATACTCTGTGCGCTGACATTTTAACCAAAGGACACTCTTTGGCTATTCATACTACTAGGAGAAAAAATAAGTAGAAATTACCCTAGTATGTGCAGCTTATTTTGAACTCAGTCCTTGGTCCTTAAGGTGAGTAAACTAAATATGCAGAGGTGACCTAATCTAACTGGGGAGAAGGAACCTCCGTTACAGGTATGGTAGTGTGGGTTCTTAGAGTGACAGGATTTTTTTTTTGCTAAATTAGATTGGGATGGTCTTGCATGTCTGCTTCCTCTCTAATATGGCCTGGGATCACTTTGGTGGATAGAAAACCTGTTTTAGTGCCTGACTTTAATAATTTTCTTAAAACCCTGCTAAGGTGATAAGTGAATAATCAATGATTGACCAGGAGCTCTGCAATATAGAAGAAGCAAGAGAATTTAACATTATTTAATTACGTTACAGATTTTATTTTACACAAGAAAAGTAAATTTATTGCTTTAATGTTATAATTTCCTGTTTTGCTTATTTGATGATGATAGACTATTTCTTTTTAACTTTTTTGTAATTTATTATTATTTTGCCCATTAAAAACTTAATAATGTTTCCCCCAATTATTTGTTATAAATATTGAATAGAGTTGTAATTAAGCTGCTTTCATTATAGGAAGTCACATTGTAGCAACTGCTACTGTAAAAATGTACCATGCATAAAAGTATCTCCAGCTTTTAATTCTGAAATATCTTATTTTTTCTTCTACCACTCAGCCTTAAAGCACAGTTCATAACCTTCATGACCACGTTAGTTTCATTACTTACACTTTTCTCAGTGTTTCAAACATTTGCCACGTGAAAGACTTTGCTTTGGCTTGCATTCTTACTATTCAATGGGCCATTTCTATCACTAAATCTTTATTCTCAGAGCACCTAGAATAGTATTGAGCTCTTAGCAAAATTAGTTGATTGATTTAACTCAGTATAAAACAGGCTAATTTAAAATAAATAAATTTAGTTTATGTCAACATTTTTTGCTCTGATTACCTGTGAATTCTTGGCTTTTATGTTTGACAATTATTGAGGAGCACCAGGCTGTAAAAGTGGTTCATGTACTAATATTCTGAGTTGGAATAAAGCAATGTTGTTTAAGTAGAATGTACATTTCTGGGATTTCTTACACAACAAATAATGCAATTACTGTGATGAATTTAAATTCTCACAGCCAGCACTGTCAAGTAACCACAGATTCAGTAACTCTTAACTAGCAGCTATACGTGGTTAGATTCTTAGACAAAGGCCAGACCACATGTGCACTGGAGTATGGGAAGCTAAGCAATCAGAGGAAGAAAAGCAGCGAATATCTGTGTGAGGAAAATGGAATTACCACATAGACAGTCTTCATTTCATAACAGTACACAGCATTTTTATGTCATTCAAAAACAGTCAATATTTTTATTTAATATGTGCATATGTATATACCACTGTTTTTAAGATAATTTTATAACAAAAGAGATTTAATAAAATTATAATATTGATAATGGGCTGTTTTGTTCATCTCTTAAAATTTCTTGTAGAAATTTTCCAAGTAGTAAAATGGGATACATATTTCTGGATTGTACATTAAATAATCCCAAAGTATAAAGATTGCAAATTAAATAATCCCAAGTATAAAGAACTATTACCTTGTGAGAATCAATAGTAAACATTATTCAGTGGCTATAAATATCTTCTGCAGAGTTGTATGTTACTGGGAGGGAGAAAATAGGAAAATACTTCTTTTTAGCTAATCAGATAGAATTATTCAAACTTTAAAAAGTAGTTTGGTGCTTAGAAATCCTTTTTAAATGGAGGAAGAAAGAAATCTTTATTTTCATAAAGTTCTTTTGCCAGACCAGAGTCACTATAAAATTTCTAAAGCAGCGATTGGCCAACTTTTCCTTACAAAGGCCAGATAGCAAATATTTTATGTATGCAGGCCATAATGTTGCTATAGACTACTCACTAAGCCCACTATATTTTGCCAAGTCCTGGTCCAGAGGGTAATTTAAATATACTTTCCATTGTACTGTAGTATTAGCATTTTCCTCTTTAAATATAGATTGAATATGGTGGGTCAGTAGCACTTTGAAAATAGTAAGACCACATTAGAGATGGTATCAGATGCAGACTTGAGAATTGTAACATCTGGATTAATATTCAGCCCTTCTAGCTTTCTAAACTGTAACCTGGGACAAGTTATTTAGTTTCTCTGAATTTCTTGTTCTGTAAAGAAGAGGAGACCCTACCTGAAAGTGTTGTTACAAGGGTTATATAAAGTCCTCTGGCACAAGACCTGGTGCATAATAAAATAATAATAAATAAATAATAAATTTTGGCTTTTAAGAGGAAGAGGAAGATGAGAATGATGACAACATGTGATCATTATTTTCTTATACTTGGGATTATTGGGTGAGTTAATACCATATTAATATATTTGATTTCTTCCCCTTTTCTTCAATGGAATCTTTTCTGAGGATTGTGAAAAGTGGGAAAATAGGTTGTGGGGTTGATGTATGGCTTATAGATGGAATAAGCTTTTTTTTTTTTTTTTTTTTCGGAACCCCTATTTGGATTTTATACTAGAAAGTTTAAATGATTACTAGGTGAAATTGGGTTGTAATTTGATTCATTGGAGTAGTAAACATGTGCCAAGCCCTGTCCTACATGGTGGCTGTAACACATCTCATGTTCCAGGTCTTATTCTAGGTATTAGGTATTAAAAATGATCAGGATATTGCCTTGCTCTCCTGTAAAATACTCTTCTTTTAAATACTGTAAATATTGTAAAATAGTCTCCTTTTAAAATATTATTAAGAGTTAAGTACTGTAAAATACTCTCCTTTTAAAATACTATTAAGAGTTATACTGTCTTAAATGTATTCACATGGGAGTGACTTATAATTGTCTTGGTCCATTCAGGCTGCTGGAACAAAAATATCATAAGCCAGGTAGCTTATAAACAACAAAAATTTACTTCTCATAGTTCTAAAACCTGGAAGTCTGAGATCAAAGTGCTGGCAGTTTTAGTAACTGTTGAGGGCTGGCTCCATAGATAGTGTCTTCTCCCTGTGTTCTCACATAGCAACAGGGGTAGGCACCTAGCTCTCTGCCGCTTTCTTTGTAAGGGTATTAATCCTCATAACTTGATCACCATCCAAAGGCTCCACTTTAATACTGTCTATCACATTTCGCAGTTAGGTTTTAAAATATGAATTTATCAAGGGACAGATATTTAGACCATAGCATGATATTTCAAGATTACTTTTTAATTTTTTTTTTTTTTTTAGACAGAGGTTTACTCTGTTGCGCTGGATAGAGTGCCATGGTGTCATCAGAGCTAACAGCAACCTCAAAACTCTTGGGCTCAGCTCAAGCAATCCTCTTGCCTCAGCCTCCTAAGTAGTCAGGACTATAGGCCTATACCAGCATGCCTAGCTATTTTTTTTTTCTTTCTGTTTTTAGTAGAGGAGGGATCGTCCTCTTGCTCAGGCTCAAACAATCCACCCACCATGGCCTCCCAGAGTACTAGGATTACAGATGTGAGCGACCATGCCCAGCCTCAAGATTACTTAAAAACTTTTCCCCAAAACTCATTAACTTTTAGGTTAGCACAGTTATTTTTTAGTTGAAATTTTGGGTGTCTGGAGTTATTACTAATTTTCTTGATCTGATATTAAATTAAGAGAAAAAACAACTGAGAACATTGTACATGAAATAGGACACTGAGGACTGCAGTGTCAAATTGGCAGTAGCCAGGAAATGGAGAGTATGTCACCTGTAGTTATTATTTATTGTTATAAAAATTACTATATTTTATGTAGTATATACTACATATGTAATATATTTATATTACAAAAATAATTATTTGTATACTATTTCTCAAAAGTGAAATGTTCAAGTTCAGACAAATATTCATTGAAAAATGTAGTTTGTGCCTTTGAGGCATGCATCTGCACAGTAGGTACACACATTTCTTCCCCTTACCATTCCACATGGTCTTCACTTAGAAGCTCTGTAGCCTGTCACTTGGTATATAGGGTGAGACTTGACCTAAATTGGAGTAAGGTATCTGCAAGATGTATAGTATAGTGTAAATAGCTTTTTATATGTCTAATTCTTGTTTTCTTCCTGCTTTTTTCAGGAGGTAAAAGTTAATTTCAACTATCTTCACATAAGAGTGCTTCATTAAAAGACTTGGAAGGAAAGTGAGGTGTCACTAGAAATAGGGTGTTTTCTTGTAATCTGGTATATATTAGTGTATTAACCATATGGTTGCATGTAGACAAGAAATGAGTTAGAGAAGAGGAAGAGTGTTTAAAATATAAATAAAAAAGAATTGTGTGCCTCATAGACCTGCACAGTTAGTTTTTTCTAACTGCTTTGGCATTTTATAAATTAGAATACTGCTGTTATATACATATAGCAGGTGCACTACTGTGTGAGCCAACATAGAAAGCCTTATTCATTCATTCATTCATTCATTCATTCATTTAGGGGCACAGTCTTGTTCTGTCACCCAGGCTAGAGTGTCATGACCTCAGCCTAGCTCACAGCAACCTCAAACTCCTGGGCCCAAGCAATCCTCCTGTCTCAGCTGGGGCTGCAGCGTATACCATCATGCCTGGCTAATTTTTCTGTTTTTAGTAAAGATGGTATCTCACTCTTGCTCAGGCTGGTCTTGAACTCCTGAACTATAATAATCCTCTACCCCCAGAATGCTAGAATTACAGGCATGAGCCTTCACATCTGGCCAAGAAACCTAATTTAAAGGAAATTGTTTGAGAAATGCAAACACCTAAATAATTAAGAGATTATGATAAGTAACCGAATGAATGAAAGTAAGTCTGATTACTTTCTGCTTGATGAAAAGCAATGGTATAAAAAGGGAAAAATTACAGGAATGGCAGGGATAGTCTGTTCTTGTAGTGGCATTGTCTATTGATTTATTTAAAAGATCTGTCTTTAAAGGTAACTTCAGGTTTTTGTAAATTATTTTGTACTATTGAATCTGGAAACAAATGTTGAATTTCACTTGTCATATAGAAAAAATCAACTAGTTTCAAAATTTTAAATAAGTTTGTGTGCAGAGGCTCAGAGAATATATGAATTAATGTAAAACCTTGATTAACTTGATGCTAGAGATATCAAATTCATAGGTTTAGAGACTAAGCTTTAATTGAAGAAATCAAATATCAAGAAAAAATATTTACTTAAGAATAATAAGTAAATAAGCTTTTAAGATCTTCAGTCAACCCTATGAAAATTATGCTTGAGAACTTGAAGATTTAAACTTATAATGTCAACACTGTTTAAAAATATATCAGCAGCATTTGCTAGTCCGTTTTGGCAATTCAAAAATAAGGGTTGAAGTATTTTTTTTCTTGATTATCCTGTTACCAGAAATTTGATGAACTACAGGGCCACTTTTCAAGCTTACCGGTTAGTCTAGGTTTTACCACGTGCTATGTTATATATCTGGCTTGTTTTATTTAGCATTTACAGTATTTTTCTTTTCACTTTTTAACTGCTGTTTTATTTTTCTGAGATCCCTAATTTTACTGAGGGGGAAATGGAAATAAAGTACAGAGCCCAATTGTATGATGGTTCTACAGGTACTTGAGTTTCCATTTTTGTTTTAAGCTATCCATACCTCCCTATCTTACTTCTGATCCTTTGTTGTATCTTTTGGTTTAACATTGTTCTCCTCCCCAATTTCCTCTTCTCCTCGTTGTAAACTCATGGCAGGGTCTGCTTGGTGAGCTCATTCTCTTACAACAGCAAATTCAAGAGCATGAAGAGGAAGCACGCAGAGCTGCTGGCCAATATAGCACGAGCTATGCCCAACAGAAGCGCAAGGTGATGGATGGTTTAAGGGGGCTACTGAGGTGTTCACACTAATCAGCCATTTCTGTCAAGATCATGTCGCCTTATTCCATTCATGGACTCCAATTATGAGAAGTTATTTTTGACAGAGTAAAAATATGAAGCATACATTATATAAATAAACATGGAGCTTTTCTGGGATAGGTTATATAGACAAACCCCAAAATAATCAAGCTCAAGCACAGAAGCTTAGTTTCTGAAAATTAAGTTATCTGGGAGGTCCATGGATTTATAATTACTGTAAAATTATGAATTGCTATTAATGCTTGGTCCTGTCATTGAGTCACACCAAGTGTGTAGCCAAGTTATCTACTTGCTTGTTCTCTAAGTTTTTATTTCTAAAATGAAAAGGATTACTGTAGAAGACCAGCTTCAATTTAAAAATCATGTTTGTTTTAGCTAAAATGTGCCAACAGGGAACATTCATATTCTTATAGAAGAAAATTATTTTGACTTACCTTTTGGGCAAAAACGTGTTCTTCTTATATACTTTGATAAACTTTTTACATTAATAAGGTGAGTGCAAATAAATGTTCTTAGACAACAGAAGGATTAAACATTGGAAATTTTGTATAGTTCTGATTACTAAAAAACAGATTCCAATAAATATCAGCATAAATCCATACAAATACTTAGTTACTGGTGTGAGCAAGAAGTCTTTAAAAGTATGATTTTGGCTGGCTATTAGATCCCACAGTGAAGATTTCAAGGTTTCTGTGCTGAAGAAACTTTTAGGTTAAAGTGAAATAAATGTAATGATTTTAATGGTACACTCTTTAAGATCTTAAATCAGCTACTTACATAACATCTGCTAGATCAGAAAAGTTCTAAAGTTAATTAAGGGAAAAAGATCTAGTCTTACAATTCCTATGGATTCTGATATTTAAAGCAGCCAGTTTTATAGACAGTGACCTTGTGTAATGATTCTCACTGACCTCATCTCATTTGGTGGTAGTTAATATTGAGAGTACTCATTATTTTTTCAATGTCACTTCCCGACTTTTCTCAATTCCAGGGCTGTGGAATCAACTCCTGTATATCGTGTTGCTTTCAGTGAATGAATAACATAAGTAGAAAAAATAGGTGTTCTCTTGGTTAAATTAAATTGGATGCATTTAAACCAATGAGGACTTACTTTAAATGGTACTTGAACATTCTCTGTTCTGTATCCTGTGATTGTACCACTTAGGTATTCTAACAAATTGGATACTTAGACTGAGCCATATATGTATTAGTTTTGTTACAGAATGATAGAGAGAAGGAGCTAGTATGTTCCGTGTGTTACTTTGAAATATGAATATAGCTCTAGTTACAAGTTCTTAAGTGTTTTTTCATAATAATATGGAGTCCCATAGTTCTATCATTTTAAAATTCTAATATATGGTTTAAGATCATCAATGTGCTTTTGAATCTGACAGTTCAGAGGATATCAGTAATAAATAATGATTCATTTTCTACATTGTTGAAGGTTACCAATCATTTTAGGCCTACTTTACTAGTCTTGATTTAGGCTTAGAGATACTGTTCCTATTTCTGATATTGATGGAATTATCCATTTAACCCTTCTCAACTTCCATTTCCCTGGCAGGACTATACCTCCATCTGTTTTGTTTATTAGGGTATACTTGGTTGAGTACCAAACAGGGCCTGTTCCTGCCCTCTTTGTAGATGACCTTGTATGAAAGTAAATGAGATTTTGAAAGTGACGTGGGCTCTTCAGTGATGAGATCCATTTCCTTTACTGCCCTGAACAACTATTTCCTTACTGTACCTTCTCCTCCTTTCTCCCTATATTTAGAACAGAGATGACTTTTCAGCTCTTCACTGTCGTAATTATGAAAATCCTAGTTCGTGAGATTTTATCATTCCATTCATGTGAGGTTTACTTGAGGCACAAAACCACAGGTATTTTTTGTTACTTTTTAATCACTCTCCCTTACCTGCTTGAAGGTAAGAGTAGCTCATCATTTTTTCCTGTATCTTCTGAGCAAAAGAGTTTACTCAGAGACAGTAAGTTAAAATGACCATTAGTAGTTCTGCTTCCTGTGGATATGTGCACATACATAGAACTTTTCAGAATACCTCTTTTATATACGTACTTCGGAATAGCCACAATCACTATATAGAAAGAAATACTTAAAACTTTTAAATCAGGCTTGGTTTTGTGAGGAGCTAGTTAAAAGTTTTTCTCTTTCAGCTTTAGCTTGTTTCTGCGGAGGATTCCGCTCTTTCTCCATCAGTTTCACAGCCCTGGAATTGTAGAAAAGCTCTGGTTTCAAGACCATTGATAACCATTTTCTGTCAGGGTGAGTTTTAAATTAATGTCATAATGCAAACTGAATATATTAAACAACAGGCCCTAAACTTATTTTTGTAAGTGGATGAATTTTCTAGTAAAGCACATTAAAATCAAATATACTGAAATTGCTAGTTAAGACCTAGATGAATGAGTGCTAGATTGCAAATAATTTGTGCTAGTTTTTAAAATATATAAAAGTATCTTCTCATCAATCTTTTATATTTGTTTTATAAACCTAAAAGTTTTTAATATTCTTTCTTAGAAGATATTAGGTCTAATTCTTGACTCCACCACCACTTGTTCTTTAAGGTTGATTTTGACCTTCTATTAAAGTAAACAGATAGAAATATATTGGTAAACTATGCGTGACTTATTAACAGTTATACCAGAAAAGCAAATGATAAATTTAAATATTTCTAAAAATTCAAATTTAGAAAAATCTTAACAGTTGTGATCACTAAATACTAATATTGTATTTATAATATTCTAGTAACTTTATATCATTAATTTTTTATATAACACTTTTATTTTACCAAATTACTAAGTTAACCTTCTATAGCCTTTGGGTTATAATAAATATTCTAACTTTGTAATTGTGTTAGTTTTTTAAGTTATTGCCTCAGATAGCAAGTCATGTTGGATTTTCTGTAGTAATTTAGGATAGGTGTATTGCATGGAATCAGTCAATACTCACACTCAAAACTAAAACAGTTTATACTAATATTGTTAATACATTTATACTAATTTATGAATTAGGATGACTATTTAATGGGACAAAGTAAATCTAAGTACCTTAGTAAATGAATGAGGAATTTACTCTGCGTTATCAATTTTATGACCACGTTATTATGTATGATGGCATATCAGGTGATCATAATGTAGAATTATTGATTTCTTCAGTGGTCTTCAAGATTTTGTTTTTTGGGTTGTGGGTTCCTCTCTTTCTTGCATATCTCCTCACAGTTAAGGAGACTATTAATAATTATTGTCCATTCTATACAAACACACATAATTAAAAAGAAAAAAGCATCTGCCTGGGCAGCACCTGTGGCTCACAGAGGTGGTGAGTTCAAACCCAGCCCCAGCCAAAACTGCAAAAAATTAAAAAATAGTAAAATAAAATTCATTAAACTAAAAAGCTTCTGCCAGTAATGCTCTGCAGAATGGTAAAACAAAGTTTTCGTTATATTATCTTTTTTCTAATTTAAAAATCATTTTTGAAGATGTTTAGGCATAGGCTTTTCATGAAAAAAATGTACTTTTCATTTTTGGCAAGCTTTGTCATCTATAGTATATAAATCAAATCTGCGGGGAAATTTTGAGAAAGTATTTCACATAGGAATTAAAATCTGAAAATAACTTTTTGTAGCATGGACAAGACTTATTAATGTTTGTCTCAATAAGCAAATTGTTGAAAAAATTGTCATGTATATTTGCTGCCATGACGTCTTAACTGCTTAAATAACCAATGAGTGAACATCAACAAGAATTTGAATGAAGAAGAATATGAATTTAACTTTTTTCTCCTATGAAATAAATTCATATTTACACATTCTGATTTTCAGAAACTAGACAGATATTTTTAAAGACTGAGGATGACAACTTCTGCACCTCACCAAGAAGTCAAAGCACGTTATGTGGATTTGTCATGACAACATTTTTATTTTAATCATTGGTTTTTGTGTTTAGCTTTGTATTGTGACTACTTTAGAACTTGTTAGAAGTTAAAGTTCTTTGGGGGTTTTTTTGAATATTTTATCCTAGAACTATTAGCATTAATAACAATTGGAAGTAGTTTACACAATACCTGTGGATTTTATTGTATTTTTTGTTTTATGTTCAAGTCAGTTTTAGTTGTTTTGCTTGGCTTCATTGCTACAGATGCATTCTCTGTATTATGGGTGAGCAGATCTTGCATTAGAACTGAATTTAAAAGCAAGCCTCTGGCTCCATATAAAGCTCTGAAAATGCCAGTTGTTCTATATATTATTCACTTCCCTACTTAAAATATACAAATGGGTAATAGTTCCTGAAAGTATACACTATGACTGATGAACTTTTTTAATAGTTGTAAACAAATAACTTGTATCTGATTTCCCAAAACATGTTTCTGGAGGGATTTCAATGCTTTATGTCTCCAAATGTCTAAATCCCTAAGCTTTCGTACAAAACAGCCTCTCAAGAATATAGTAACCATATGTGTTTATCTCTTATTTTTCTAACCAACCTTTTGTAAGAACTGTCTAGAATGGCAGCACGAAATTTATTTTCTTAAGTATTTACTTCTACTATAAAATTTTGTTTTATCAATGAATACGTGTATTTTTACTTTCTCAAATCAATTGCTTTAAAATTTCTACTCTTAATACTTTAAAAAAAACTTTAACTTACTGTACATTTTTACATTTTATATAAGCCTAATTCTACACAACTAAAATTAATTTATTTTAAATATTTAGGTGTCAGACAAAGAGAAAATTGATCAACTTCAAGAAGAACTTCTACATACACAGGTAATTCTGATGCGTAAGAAAAGTAAGAGGAAGGGGTGGCACCTGTGGCTCAGTGAGTAGGACACTACTGGAGTTGGCGGGTTCAAACCCTGCCTCCCGCTGCCGACTCGCCCCACCCCACCCTCGTCAAAAACTACAAAAAAAAAGAAAGAAAGAAAGAAAAGTAAAAGGGACTTTTTCTTACTATATTCTAGTGTAAGTTTGGTGATGTAGAAATTTATTTTTTCAACCAAGAAAAATGTGGAATGGCTTAATAATAGAACCTTACTGTCAGTAGATGCAAAAGCTAATTGAGAAGAAATAATGTAGGAGCTAGACAACTAAGCATTTAACTCATTTATGTATAAAAAACTTATTTTGGTGAATCTTGTGCTTCTAATTTTAAAGAAAAACTGAAAACAGAAAGTGGTTTGTCCTTGTGTAAATTCTTGCTTGCATTTTTACATTGATAGGCTAATTACTTAAGTTAACAGTTAAAAAATTTGAGTTGTCTACCCCATTGTTCTAATAAGCCATTAGGAACCTTTTACTTTGCTTCTCTGAAGGTTGAAACCAATCAGGTAATATTTTTCTAAAGATATTTCTGGCACTACTTTGAAAAGCTGTTTTGTTATATTTAATGATAAGATCATTATTTTAAAGACTGTTCTATGCAGCCAAATTCAAGCTTCGTGAAAAAAAAAAAATAATAATAGGGGCAGCGCCTGTGGCTCAAAGGAGTAGGGTGTTGGCCCCGTATGCTGGAGGTGGCGGGTTCAAACCCAGCCCTGGCCAAAAACTGCAAAATAATATAATAATAATAAATAATTATAATAATAATTGTGCAATGTAATGTGTAGGTAACATTTTAATGCCAAATTGATGCATCACTTATACCATCAATTTTTCAATTATATTCAATAATTAAGAAATTATTTTTTAAATTTAAAAGACTTATCTTGGGTATAGGTTTATAGCAAAAAGTAAATAAATAACAAGCACCAAGGATGGATAAAATAAACAACTGGAGATTGAATATCCCCTATCTGAAATGCTTGGGGCCAAAAGTGTTTCAAATTTTATATTTTTTCAGATTGTGGGATATATAATTAACCAGTTCAGCATCTCTAATCTGAAAATTCAAACTACAGAATGTTCCAATGAACATTTCCTTTGAGTATCATGTTGGTGCTCAAAATGTTTCAGATTTTGAAGTATTTTGGGTTTTGCATTTTCCAAAAGATTGGGATTAAGATTAGGGATACTTAATTTGTAGCATATTTTGAGTAACAGATTTCTTTGATATATCTCTTCATTAAGTCTCATACCAGCTTACACACTAGACTCAGGTGGTACCAAATATACTTTTTTTAAGGCTTCCCAGGGAGATGATTTCCATCTGTAGTCAGATTCCACTGTGGTCTCTGGAGTAGTAGCATTACTGTCTTTTGGGAGCTTGTTAGAAATGCACACTCTTAACCCCATACCATGCCTACCCCAGAGCCCTCAATATAATTCTGATGTGTTCTAAAATTCTGGAATTACTATTCTAGTTAAACTTTAGCGGACAGCCTTTTAGCACATCTCTATAGGATAGCTTCAAATTGGCATCTGTACCAAAGAATGTTTTCATCCCCAGAAAACGTGGATTCCCCAAATTGATTTCATATTTGCAAAGAAATGAACCAGTGGAAATCCATTCACCCTTATATATCCATTGATATTAATAACAACCCTTTGGCTTGTATAGTTGAAATAGTCAGCCAGTGGGCCTTCACACAACACTGTATTGGAGAGTTTATGACATAATAAAGCATAGCTTTATCTATATCAGTAATGCCCGGTTGAAATATATAAAACATATTATTTTAAATTTTCACATAAAAAAAGAGTAAAAGAGATAATATATATGTTTTCTTTAACCCATTTTATCCCAAGTAGTGTCATTTCATCATGTAGTCAGTCTAAAAAATATTAATGAGATATGTTATTGCTTACAGGACATCTCAATTCAGATCAGCCTGTATTTTAAGTGCTCAATAGCTACATGTGGCTAGTGGCTGCCATCTTAAACAGAAAAGATTTAATTCTTAAATATTAGCATAATTTTGTTGTATTATTTGATATAAATGAACAAGTTTATTTAAAAATATGTTTATAGTAGAATCTATTTATAGTTCTACCTCTCTTATACTGTATAATTCAACAATGTTTTTCTTCAATTTGGCTTAAGTTGGGCATTCTCAGAGGGTAGAACTTTGATTTCCTATTATTTACTTTCTTCTTGAAGATAAAAACAATCACCTAAACATTTTTCTAAGAAGTATTTTTCATTATAAAAGGCATGATATAAGGCGGGCACAAATAGTCTGCTGATTATAGGAGCGAGTAATTTTTATCATTTTCTGTACATTGTTAATGGTGGTAGAAGAAATCAAAACTAGGAATACAAATTAGAAAAGATCAAATTTATTTGAGAAGAAAAATAGATAGCCAAGCAACTACTTTGACAAAATAACCTGACTAATCATCATACTTCTTTAAAATCTGTTTTTGTATCATTCTTTTAAATATTGGTATATTATCTCTGGACATGGTAACTTAACAAAACTTAGAAGAGTGTGAGCCTATAACTCAGATGTATATTCAAAACCCTGTTGTTTTTTTTTTATCACCTACAAGCTTTGGTGGCCTTGGTCAGGTCATAAATTCTTCCTAATGTCAAATTCCTAATCTGTGTAACGCCTGCCTCATGAGGTTTCTATGAAAGCAAAGAGAGTAAATCCATGGGAAACACAGTGGAGTGCCTGTCACATAATGCATGCTTCCATACTGCTAGCTTTTATTATTTTTATTTTATCACCTTAATTAAAACATAAAATAATGTGGGGAATGAATGGGAAGAATTTGTATTTTTATCAAATGACCCTGTAACAAAGACTTAAAATTTTGATATAGTAGGAAACATTGCTTCTTAGATTACACTTAAGAATTTGTTTCTGTAAACTCTTACATTTTTAGTATTATAAAATAATTTCTTCAGTGTAAGTAGCAAAGAAACCTTCAGATGAAATGCTAAATTATGATAGAAAATTATAATAAATTTTACTGTTTGAGATAATATTCACTGTTTATTCTCTTAACATTTTTGTAGAAGCTTTAAAATTAATAATACTTTTTATTTATTTTTTGTTTTAATTCAGTATAACCTTCCTATAGATAATTCATTTTAAATAGAAGATACAGCATTAGGATTTTTGAATATTTTAATTTAGACTTAATATTGTTCATTAACCTTTTTCTTATATAGCTATATGTATTATTTTGTTACAGTTAAAGTATCAAAGAATCTTGGAACGATTAGAAAAAGAGAACAAAGAATTGAGAAAATTAGTATTGCAGAAAGATGACAAAGGCATCCATCATAGAAAACTTAAGGTATTTTAAGTTTATCTTAATTTATTAATTCTCAGAACTTTACTACTTAATATTGTGTTCATCAATACCAATTTTTCCAGAGCTTTAACATATTCTTTCATTCTTTTTTTTTCTAAACTCACGTCCTTAGGGTTTGGAGGAGCTCTTCTTGTATTAACATAGTTTACAAATTATAGACTCCAAAGATTTGGTTTATACTAAACCCATAAAATCTTTATGCTTTTAAGAGTCATTTCTTATGAATCAGTTTATTTTTCTGAAATACTTAGTTTATCTCTAGGCTTAATTTCTGTATCATAAAATCAGAATTGTTAGCTGATAGACGTTGATATGACTTACTATCTTTGCTTTACTTGTATTTCCAGTGAATGATTAGGCCACTTAGGTTTTTTTTTTAAATTAACATTGTTTCCCTAAGGATTCTTAGGTATTTACAGAATTTTTGAAAAAGCATATGCTGATATTATTATCATAAGCACATTGGTAATTACCATTAAATCTTATTATTCTCCATCATAGCAAGTTGTATTTGCTAAATTAAATAGAAGTAATTCTTTTAAGTTAAATTTCTTATAAGTAAACAATTTATGTGCAGCAAAACAGCAGTAAATCATGGCACACATGTTCTGTAGCTAGAGTCCAAAGATAACATAGTTCTGGTTTAAGCAACATGAATTAGCAGTTCTGACTCTAAATCATGATTACACAAAACAGATAAATATGCTGGCTGATTTACAAGGGGCATTTAGTAGTTGCAGAAAGTCATGTCCAAGTGTTAATGTATTATCAAGAGTTTAACTGTAGAAACTGTTTTCTCTGCTAAAATGCAATGGTAATGAAAATTTTTTGTTTATTTTTAGATAGAAGGGTTGGCAGTTGTTTGCCATTTAATTATTTCTAGGTATTAAGAGATGAAAGGAACCTGAAGCCCTCATTTTGCTTCTATCTTAGCATTAAAACTTTTTCTTATTTATGAAATGATTGACTGTACCCATCTTTCCCATTCATCGAATAATTATTTGACACTTGTTACATGCAGGCACCATGTTCATTCCTAGTTATACAGAAACAGTATAGGGTGTTTGCCCTTGGCATTCATGTTTTAGCCTGCCCAGTTATCAGGGTACACTTAACCAGTTTTATTGCTTTACTGTCTTCTTCATGTTCATTTCTCTTGTTTTATCCTTTCTTTAGGCATTTACTTGTACATTTTCTCTGTTCTCTTCTCTCTCTGTTGCCAAACTTGGCAAATAATAATTTCATTGCTAGTTGATCATATGACTCCTTACTTGGCCCTTTTTTGTGTTAATGGTCTTCCTCTGTTGGGCATTTAATATTAGCTCATCAGTAAATAATCATTTCTCTAGCTGGGCACAGTGGCTCCCGCCTGTAGTCTCAGCACTTGGAAGGCCAAGGTGGGTGGATTGCCTGAGCTCACAGGTTCAAGACCAGCCTGAGCCAGAGCAAGACCCCATCTCTAAAAAATAGCCAGGTGTTATGGTGGGCTCCTATAGTCCCAGCTACTTGGGAGGCTGAGGCAAGAGAATTGCTTAAACCCGGGAGTTGGGAGGTTGCTGTGAGCTACGACGCCATGGCACTACCAAGGGTGACCAAGTGAGACTCTGTCTCCAAAAAAAAAAAATTGTCTTTGTTATTTAATTAGTTTAGAAAATCCTAAATTAATGAGCCTTATTAAATCAGTTTATCACTAAATAAAATAAACTGAGTAAAAAGAAATGAAATTTTTATTTTGTACTATTTAGTTTTCACTATGAAAGTATATTTATGTAATTAGAAATAAGCAATACAGTGATTATGGAAAAACAATTTAAATTTATCAGTTTTTTTTCTTGACCTGTTTTTGGTATTTCTTTTTTTTTCTTTAATATTTATTCTATATTGTTATTATTTTTAAATTTTACAGAAGTCTTTGATTGACATGTATTCTGAAGTGCTTGATGTTCTCTCTGATTATGATGCCAGTTATAATACACAAGATCATCTACCACGAGTAAGTAAAACAGTAAGTTTAGACTGTGAACTTGCCCATTAGCAAAAAGGAGAAGGCAGTTTAGCCTCTTAAAAATTATATGTTCATATATACACACATATAGACCACATATATGCATGTAATGCGTATAGGAATATATATTTTACATAAGATTATTCATGTGTTCCAGGTGATATCCTAAGTAGTATTGTTTAACAATTTTGGTCCATTATAGCTACCTAATATTTATGTGTTGCTTGTATTTATATGTTATAAAGGAAAGCTACTAGGTATTATTTATTCATAATATTTATGATATTTAATTACTGAATAGTACATTAATTTAGGAAAATGAGTAAAATTTAATCTAATAGAATTGGAAATGTGTTTATAAAGAATAAACTAGCTGTGGGAACGATTTGTGGAAAGTTAGTATTCTTGTTTTAGAAATAGTAGTATAAATTAGCGTAAGTTTTTTAAAATAAACACTTGGCTATAAATAATGGATCCAGTTAATGTTTTACAGTTTAATTTTTCATTAAAATTAAAATGCATACGTGTATCAACCATAATTTTTTTCATGGATTTTTAAAAAATTATTTCTTTAACTGTAAATATTTTCAAGGACTAAAAAGCTGGGCATGGTGGCTCACGCCTATAATCCTAGCATTTTGGGAGGTTGAGGCAAGTGGATTTCTTGAGCTCAAGAGTTTGACACCAGCCTGAGTAAGAGCAAGACTTTGTCTCTACTAAAAGTAGAAAAATTAGCTAAGCGTTATGGCAGGTGCCTGTAGAGCCAGCTACTCGGGAGGCTGAGGCAAGAAGATTGCTTGAGCCCAGAAATTTGAGGTTGCTTTGAGCTGTGACTCCACAGCACTCTACCCAGAGCACAGAGTGAGACACTGTCTCCAAAAAAACAAAAAAAAGACTAAAAATCTCAGAGCAGCATTCTAAATCTACTTACATTTAATTTGGTCTGAGAGAAACATGAAT
The DNA here is from genome assembly GCA_963574355.1 of Loris lydekkerianus. Lineage (NCBI taxonomy): Eukaryota > Metazoa > Chordata > Mammalia > Primates > Lorisidae > Loris > Loris lydekkerianus. Next base: position 17,078 of record CAUYPK010102114.1, on the reverse strand, counting down.
AAATGTTATTTGTTTTGTGCTAAGGTTGTTGTAGTTGGAGATCAGAGTGCTGGGAAAACAAGTGTATTGGAAATGATTGCTCAAGCACGAATATTCCCAAGAGGATCTGGAGAGATGATGACACGTTCTCCAGTTAAGGTAACAAAATAGGCCATCTGAATGGAGTTACGTAGGAAGGTAACCACTACAATAAGGTCTGTTCATTGTGTTGAACTGAAGACTTTTAGGCCAGGCGCCTATAGCTCAGTGGCTAGGGTGCCGGCCACAAACACCGGGGCTGACGGGTTCGAACCCAGCCTGGGCCTGTCAAACAATGACAAGTATAATAAAAATAAATAGCCAGGCATTGTGGTGGACTCCTGTAGTCACAGCTACTTGGGAGGCTGAGGCAAGGGAATCACTTCAGCCCAAGAGTTTGAGGTTGCTGTGAGCTGTGATACTACAGCACTCTACCCAGGGCAACATAGTGAGAGTCTGTCTCAAAAAATAAATAAATAAAAATAAAATGAAGACTTTTAAACAAAGAAAAAATCAAGGTATGGTTCTTGGAATCATTCCTGGTGTAGAAATCAGTAGGAGGCACAGCCAGGACAAGGCCAGTGTGGTAGGAGCTGACTGAGGGAAGGTAGGTGGAGGAAGATATCAGGACCCAGAGGGAGGCCAGAGTATACTGAGCTATTACAAGGCCTTTGGTCTTTTATTCTGAGTAAGGTAAATGATAAGTTGAGTAGAGAATGAGAATATTGGAAGTGGAGTTAATGAATATAGAAAATTTTCTATTTTTATTATAAAAAAGAATAGAGAAATGAAAGAGTACCAGTTGAACTTGATGAGTAAGGGCAGGTTTTTAAAGATATTTTAAGGGCAGGTGAGGATTGTAATGATCTAGAAAAGGGAAAGAAAATGATGGAAGAGAAAGCACAATGGGAAGAGCAAAGTTACTGAGGTAAAGGAGGCTGTGTACAAGTTGTTCATATATATAAGCACTGATGATTTATCCATGTCACAGGAAGAATATGGCTACAGAGTCTTTCACTGAACAAATATTTATTGAATAATTAATATGTACCAGCAGCCAGGCACAGTGGCTCAGAGGCAGAAGGATCACTTGAGACTAGGAGTTTCAGACCAGCCTAGGCAACATAGCAAAACCCCATCTCTATAAAAATTAAAAAAAAAAAAAAAAAAAAAAAAAAAACATTATCTGAGTACAGTGCCTGTAGGTCCTAACTACTCTGGAGACCTGAGGCTGCAGTGAGCTATGATCATGACACTGCACTCCTGCCTGGGTGACAGAGTAAGACCCTGTCCCTAGCCCCCCTCCCCTCCAAAAAAAGAAGTGCTGGCACTGTTGTGGGCAATGTGTTGGTTAAAACAATCAAAAAAGATCTTTGGCAAGTGAGATGAATAGAACCTTCTCTAAAGAAAACAGACGAATGACTGACAAACATATGAAAAAAGGCTCATCATCACTAATTATCAGAGAAATGCAAATCAAAACCACCTTGAGATATCATTTAACCCCAATGTGAGTGTCCCACATCACAAAGTCTCAAAGCTGCAGATGCTGTCATGGATGTGGAGAGAATGGACCACTTCTTTTACATTGCTGGTGGGACTGCAGACTAATACAACCTTTTTGGAAGGACGTATGGGAGAATCCTCAACTCCAACCAGACGCCCATTTGATCCTACAATCCCATTACTAGGCATCTACCCAGAAGAAAAAAAATCCTTTTATCATAAGGACATTTGCACTAGACTGTTTATTGCAGCTCAATTTACAGTTGCCAAATTGTGGAAACAACCTAAATGCCTACCAATCCAGGAATGGTTTAACAAGCTTTGGTATATGAAGTACTATTCAGCCACCAAAAAAGATGGTGACTTTACGTCTCTTGCATTAACTTGGATGAAGCTGAAACACATTCTTCTTAGTAAAACATCACAAGAATGGAGAAGCAAGAATCCAGTGTACTCAATTCTGATATAAGAATAATTTATGCTAATACTTGGTAAGGGGTGGGAGAGTTGAGAGAGGGAAGAAAAGAAGGGGTTGGGGGTAATGGTGTGTGACACACCTCTTGACGCGGGACACAATTATAAGAGGGACTTTACCTAACAAATGCAACCAGTGTAACCTGATTCTTTGTACCCTCAATGATTCCCCAACAATTAAAAAAAAAAAGATTCTTGCCATAAGGGAGGATGCATTCTAAGAGGAAAAAACAGACAATAAATAATAAACATTATGAATAACCAGATAATATAGTATGTTAGAAGGTGGTAAGTGTTGTGCCAAAAAAATGTAGAGCCAGGCCAGGGGAATGAAAGCCAGATTATCAACTGTTTAATTAAAGGTCCCAGGGTGCTGGTCTACTGCACTGATAAGGTAGCCTTTGAACCAACATTTGCAGTAGTGAGGGGGAGGCAGTCATGTGGGTATCTAGTGCAAAAGTGGGGAGATCAGAAGGGTAATGGAGGGCAGAAAGAAGCAGAACATTATGGCCTCAGAGGCTGTTGTACAGACTTTGGTTTTCATTTTTAGTGAAATGGGGAGCCAGTGTAGGATTTTGAGCATAATAATAGCACAGCCTTTTAAAAGGCTCTTGCTGCTCTATTGAAGATGGATATAAAACAATCAAAAAAAGATGCTTGCCAAGGATCCTTGCTCTATTGAAGATATCTATAGGCAAAATAGGAGACCGGGTGGGAGGCTATTAGAGTATATAGGCAATACTTGGACCAGCAAGGTAGCAGTGAAGGTGATGAGAGATGGTTGGATTGTGAATCTATTTTGAAAGCAGAATCAACAGGATTTCTTGACAAATCAGATATGGGAAAAGAGAAAAAGAGAATGTGTCAGTCATCAGGGGTGGCTTTAGGGTTGGCCTGAACAAATTAAAGAATGTGGTTTGCACGGATAAGTCTGTAAGTGGATCAGGTTTGGGGTAAGAAGATCGGGAGTTCAGTTTTGGACTCTCTGAGGGTGATAACAAATAAGCAGTTGGATATACAAGTTTGGAGAGAGGCCTGGACTAGAGACACAAATTTAGGAGTCATGATCAAATATATAAAAGTAATATTTAAAGCGATGATCTTCCTGGATAAAATTTCCAAGGGAGTAAGTAGAGATAGGGAAGATGCAAGACCAAGAATTAGATCCTGGACACTCAACGTGAAGAGGTTGAGGGAAGAGGAAATGACAAAGAAGTGTGTAAAGGTGAAAGTGAAACCAGTATGATAGGAGGGAAACGGAACAGGGCAGTATACTCGAAGTCAGGGAAAGAAAGTGCTGAGGAGTAGGGAGTGATCAGCACGGTCAGATGCTGCTGATAGATCAAGGGAGATGAAGACTGAGAATTGATCATTGAACCTACCAGTGCAGGCAAGTAAGTGAAGTGTGTGGAACTTTCCTTCTCATTGTGTCTGTTTCCTCATTTAAATAAGAAGCCAGATTAACAGCTGTTAACTAAAGAGAAAGGAGAAAAGATTGAAGATTGAAGCAGGGACAAAAAGTGAAATCTTTTCTAAAAGATTGTGGTGACTCTAGAAATAAATTGATGAGGGAAGTCAAATAATATTAGGATTGCTAAGTTGGACTTAAACCCTCATTAAGGTTTGTGGACATAAGTTTAAAGTGAATCTATGGGCTGGGAGCAATGGCTCATGCCTGTAATCCTAGCATTCTGGCAGTCCAAGGTGGGTGGATCGAGCTCAGGAGTTCCAGACTAGCCTGAGCAAGCCTGTTTGCTCCCATAGCAAACAAACAAACAGACACTAACCAGGCATCGTGGTGCACACCTGTAGTGCCAGCTACTGGGGGGGGGGGGGAGGGGGTATGCTGAGGCAAGAGGATCGCATGAGCCCAAGAATTTGAGGCCGCTGTGAACTGCGATGCCGCCATGGCACTCTACCCAATATGTTGAGACTAGATAGATAGAATCTATATGGTTGTGTTTGTTTTGTTTTCTTTCATGTTCACTTGATAGGGGTAGGTATAGTGGTTGGAGATAAGAAAATTGAAATTACCAAGATTATAGCCAGAATAGTTGTGGAAAATGAGACAGTATGAGGCTAATGCCTTTAAAAAATGAAATCTGTTTATAGTTGCAAGAAGGAAGAGTATTGGGTAGCCTAGTGTGATTCATGCAGAGTACACTTTTCCCGTGTTCTGTGGTATTGTGTGACTGTACTATACTTGATATATCTATTTTACTGTCAGTGGGAATTTGGAATACTTCCAGCTTAGGGGGAAAATAACAAAAAACAAAATGAACCTCAGACTCCACCTCATTTTATGCTCAAAATTATTGGAAGCCTACCTTTTACATTATTAATAGCAACCAAAGGTAGAGGCTATGGATGATATTTCAGGAAGGAGTTAACTTTGTTTACTGGCAGGTGCATAGTGTATGGCAGGTTTCCTTGACACAGACAAGGCTGTTCTCTTTCCAGTTTGTCATCAGTTCCCTAGTGTTTACCAGAACTTCTCTTTGAGGGGCCCTGAACTCCAGGATTTTCTTTCCCTAGAACAGTGAAAGTGCCAAAATTTTGACTTAGTATTTTAGCTTTAGCAATTCTGCTTGGTTTTTAATATGCCAGTGTCTTGAAGGGAAATTGTGTGTAGGGCTTAGTTTGGGAGGTTATTTCTGTAGTCCACTTTTCTCTGAGATCTCAGTACCTTAAGTTGTGGCTGCATGATAACCTTGAACTGTAATTTTTTTCTGCTCAGCCCAAACTGCTACAGATTTTAGCTTTTCACTTGGGCCTCTGCCTTGTGCCACAACTCAGCATATGCTCTGATGAAAAATAGCTATAGGAAAATCCTTACAAAATCCTTTGGGATCCTGGACTTTGAGGCTGGACTTTCATGATTGCTTTAAAACAGCTATTTTTTTATTTAATATAGACTGTTCAGCTAATCTCAGTGAAAGGAATTTTTTTTTTTAAGTAAAGTAGAATAATTACAAGAAGCTGAAAAGCTACAGCTGAAAGTTAAGAAATGTGAAGTTCATGTAACCTCTGATTTTTAATATACAGTGCTATAAAATTTCTTACGTGGCTCCTTGGGTGAAGCCTGCCTAGCTCCAGTTCTGTCAGTACTCTTCTCTACAGAGTACAGCCACGTTCTCTTCCGTGGCAGCCTGGGTCTGGTCTTCTCTTCTGTTTTGTCTGTGTACATTGCTTTCTCCCAGTATATAGGGGAGTGCATAACAGAAACAGTCAACTCTTTGTGTTTCCCCACCTGCAACACTGGACACATGAAGTTCACTCTCAGTAAATAAACGTTGAATGAGTGAATTGTCCCTTAAAGTTAAATGCAAGTTTTCTTTTAGTTTTTTGTTTTAGAGTGATGACTTTGTGCTTGTATAACACTGACTTGGGAAAGACATGCAGCAGCATTTTAGATCACAAAAGATATAAAGTAGCTAGCAGTCTGGTTGGGAAATCACAATATGTGTGACATACATCTGAACAATACAATTATTGTGCTCTCAGAACTAGCATGTTGACATCTCCGGTGGTGCTCAGGTGTAGTGTGAAGGGACTCTCAGGTTCGTGCAATGCGGTGGCCCTGTCTGAACCATGAAGGTGCTGTAGAAGTTACTGTTATTTGTAAATGCATTATTACATCTAAGTTTTCTATTACTATCAGGTGACTTTGAGTGAAGGTCCTCATCATGTGGCCTTGTTTAAAGATAGTTCTCGGGAGTTCGATCTTACCAAAGAAGAAGATGTAAGTAGATTTCATCTAAGGTTTATGTGTGTAGCTTTATAACCTGCGTGAACTGTGCAAAAGACAATTAAATGAAATATTTGTAAACTAAAATTTTCTTAGCCTTTTGTTGTTTTCCATCAACAGCTTGCAGCACTAAGACATGAAATCGAACTCCGAATGAGGAAAAATGTGAAAGAAGGCTGTACTGTTAGTCCTGAGGTAAGGGTCGTAGTTAATTTCAACAGTGTTTTATAGAAATCAGTGTTTATGATTTCAAGTAAATCATAGTATTGACGTTGATGTTTAAATTGCAGCTGTTCTGAGATGCACAAATTAAAAAAAAGAATTCCATATATATCATTTTATGGGTAATTTTCTAATAATTATTTTAGTATCTGAAAAAGAATACCTTTTTTTCTGAATAGCATATCTGATTGGATGAGATAAAATTTCAAAGTATATGTTGCCAAAATAATTTTAGCAAACTCCCTTCAAAAACTAATATTTTTTTTCTTCCTGAGTAGACCATATCCTTAAATGTAAAAGGCCCTGGGCTACAGAGAATGGTGCTTGTTGACTTACCAGGTGTGATTAATGTAAGTGTATACCAAACATATATCTTGTTTTAATTGCTATTGTGGGAAACATTTTTAATGACATTTAAAATCTTTTTTCTTCAAGACTGTGACATCAGGCATGGCTCCTGACACAAAGGAAACTATTTTCAGTATCAGCAAAGCTTATATGCAGAATCCTAATGCCATCATTTTATGTATTCAAGGTAAATATTGTAAAAATACTTTATACTGATCTACTTTCTTCTTTAGCAATACAGGCTGTGCTCTAAATAATGCACATTCTGTGAACAGACAAAATAAATGCCTTCTTGCCTTCTCTTCTTACTCATTTTATTAGCAAATAGAATTGAAGTTGGAAATATTTTGATAAATTTCACTGTAGGCATCATAGAAATTTTTATTGGCTAGAATTTCTTCCTTTCTTTTCTTTTTTTCTTTTTTTTTTTGAGACAATCTCACTGTGTCCGCCCTCGGTAGAGGGCCATGGTGTCACAGCTCACAGCATCCTCAAACTCTGTGGGCTTAAGCTATTCTCTTGCCTCCACCTTCTTAGTAGCTGGGACTATAGGTGCCCACCACAGTGTCCCACTATTTTTTTTGTTTGGAGTTGTCACTGTTTAGCAGACCCGGGCCGGTGTTGAACCTGCCAGCCTCGGTATCTGTGGCTGGCACCCTACTCACTGAGCTACAGGTGCCAAGCCTGGCTAGAATTTCATTTCATAAATAAGGTAAATATATTAAGAAATATTTCTTGCTATAATGTAGACCCAAGTGTATAGCTTGTGCCAAGATTTTAAAATTCACTTCGCATTTTAAAAATCTACGGTGTCATTTTAAAATTTTTTTTCAGATGGATCTGTAGATGCCGAACGCAGTATTGTTACAGACTTAGTCAGTCAAATGGATCCTCATGGAAGAAGAACCATATTTGTTTTGACCAAAGTAGACCTCGCAGAGAAAAATGTAGCCAGTCCGAGCAGGGTGAGGGCAAGTTTCCGTATATAAGCTCCAGCTATAATAAAGATTAACTATTTAAAAAATTAATTTCGGTAGCTCTGTTTTAATAATACATTCTCCATATAGTAAAATTAAATGTATTTTTTACTCTTCTAGCAGTTGAAATATATTTTAAATGCTTTTGCACAGATTTATATATTTATACATATATGGTGTCATTAAAGTATTTTGCTTTTAGATTGTATATTATGCTTTTTAAAGTTATGTAAGCCTACATCTCACATTTATTTTTTCTGCTTTTTAAAATAGATTCAGCAGATAATTGAAGGAAAACTCTTCCCGATGAAAGCTCTAGGTTATTTTGCTGTTGTAACAGGAAAAGGTATGCAAAGATATACTATTATAATTGATTTTTAGTTTGTGTTATTTTCACATAATAAAGGTTAATTTTCTTGGTGAAAATTTGGCCTCCATCTTTTCCTAGGAAACAGCTCTGAAAGCATTGATGCTATTAAAGAATATGAAGAAGAATTTTTTCAGAATTCAAAACTTCTAAAGTAGGTGACTTGTTAAACATTTTATAGTGAGAAAGTAGCTTAAACTTTTTACATAAAAGTTCATGTTTTATAGGTGTTAGTTTGACATCTAATTTCTAGAATTTTTTCCAAATACTGATATGTATTTAATCAGCAGGAGCTCAAGCCACTCTTTAACAGTATTGGGAATAGTGTATCTCATGGTACAGCATCATAAACTGCCCTTTGGAAGGTGGGCACCAAACAAAACACAGACAATAATATTTTACTTTCAATGTAATTTTTAAAAATGAACACTTTCATTTGTACATATGTGTACACATTTTTCTTACGTATTAGGGGAAGTTGGAGTGAAGGGTGTCAAAGGAGTAGTATCCCTGATACAGTGATACAAAATAAGATAGTGACCAAAAGGCAAAAAGGAAGAGGTAAAGGGCAATTGATTACTATATACTAAAACTATATGTAGAGAGTTTCTGGGCATAGAAAAGTATGTTTGTTTCTAGATACAGTAAATCAAGATAGTTCTTGCAGACACATCTTGCTGTCATCTATTGGGAGGGAACTGACAAGCATATAGAACTGTGCTATCCAACACGGTAATCACTAGTCCTATGTGGTTATTAAAATTTAAACTAGCTCATGTTCAGTAAAATTAAAATCCTGTTCCTCAGTCACACTAGCCACACATATAAAAGGCTCAGTAACCCCATCTGGCTAATAGCTGCTATATAGGACAGCTCGGACATAGAACATTTTCTTTATTACGAAGTTTTATTAGATAAAAAGCATTGAGATAAAAGGTATAGTAGCTACTCTCATTATAACAAGTGCATTCTCAGACTTAGTGATAGTGTTATTATCCACTTTGCCATTTTACTATGCTTTAGCTCTTATTTTGTTTTATAGGACAAGCATGTTAAAGGCACACCAAGTGACTACAAGAAATTTAAGCCTTGCTGTATCAGACTGCTTTTGGAAAATGGTACGAGAGTCAGTCGAACAACAGGCTGATAGTTTCAAAGGTAAGTTGGATTTTTAAAATAAGCAAATAAATTTTGACATTTTAGTAGCCCGCAATCTTTATCATTTATCGTGTCTATACTCCTTTTATTTTAATAGCTGTGTAGTAGTTCTTTCACTGCTAGATATAATATGTGGAAAATGAGAAAATGCAAATCATCACTTGTACAAGAACAGGATGTTTCCTTTGAGAGGAAAATTGCTAGTGTTTGGGAGAAAGCTTAGTAAACTGTAGAGAACCTGGATTTCCCCCCCTTTTGCAGGAGAAGAGAGGAAATGTGTTGGGAAACAGAACGCCCTGGGCTTCACTCATACTATACTATTTCCCCAATGTCTGTTCAATGACTTTGTTTTCATAGTTCTATCTGACAAGACTATATTCTCCTTCCCTTATTTTCATATGAAATCTTTCCTGTTAATCCCACTTAGTCCCTCAGCAACCTTGTAAATATATTATCTTTATTCCCATTATACAGAAAAGAAACCGGAGAACAGAGTAACTTACCCAAATAGCTTTCCAGTATCAGACAGTAGTAGATAATAGACCCAGGATTTGGGTATTGGTGATACAACTGCAGAGTCCATCTTTTAGCATCCATACTGAACTGCTTCAACTGTGTGTTTGTGGATTGAAAATAGAGAAACTAGAATCAAGGAGAATTGCTTACAGAGCTTGCAGTAGTGAAATTCTGAGATGCTGAGAGCCCAGAGTACAAAGGAGCCCTAGGAGCCCTCTGAGAAATTCAGTTAGTACTGTAAATATGCAGTATAGCCTTGAACCACTACAACTGGAATAAAAATCATCAAATTTGTACATTTCCTTCTCAGCAACACGTTTTAACCTTGAAACTGAGTGGAAGAATAACTATCCTCGCCTACGAGAACTTGACCGGGTAATATTTGGTTACCTCACATATTTTGTAGATATCTTAATTTAATATTGTGTTCTAACGAAATTTACGTTGATGGTTGGAATCTGGTAAGGTAAATTACTTTGGTTTGGGCCATAACTACTAATTTAGAGCTAAAGGAATACATATCTAGAAGTAGTCTCTTCTATAATAAATTGTTCAGCACTATATTTAAACCTATGGATGGGAATTTTCCCCATTCTTGGTTACGCTGTAGTGCAAAAGAATTTCTGGCTCTTTCTCTTGCACAGCTGACTTATACCATTCTGCTGTTGCTATATGGAGTTCAGGAACATGAGTATACACCGCTTTAAAAAAAATAACAATAATAATTATTTATTATTAAAAGTAAAAAATATTTAGGGTCTAGATGCAATGCCTTTTGCCTATAATCACAGCACTTTGGGAGGCGGAAGTGGGAGGATTACTTGAGACTAGCAAGGTATAGTGATCTGTGATCTCACCACTGCACCCTATCTCTAAAAAATGAACAAAAATAACAATTAAAGATCATAAGATATCAAACCAAATGTTTGCAATATTCTGAGAAGATCAAGAATATTCTTTAATGGTCTTATAGAATTAATGTATGTAATCTAATTTTTTAAAAGTTTATATTAACTTTTCATTTTAAGCATTTACCTTGGAGATGTTTATTTTGATTTAGTGGGAACTAAATATTGTTTTTCCTTGATTTTAAAATGATCTTTTTCCTTGATTTTAAAATGACCATTGGTTATTAAACAGCACACTGATCGACTAAATTAACATGTTTTGATGCTTTCACTTAACATTTGTTATGTGACAGTCTTATATGAACAATGTGAAAAACTGCACTCAGAATTGAGTAAATAAGGTAGACATTTATCTCAGTTTCTTTGTTCTACTCTGAATAATAACGTTCCTAAAAAAAGAAATTAGAAGAGCATTTTTGCTAATCATGCACGTTGAAAGTCAAACTCAGTCTTCTTAGCTGTCTGTAAAAATCATGACAGGGCAAATTTACTATCTTAACGGAAATCTTACTTATATCCATATTGCCTAGAATGAACTATTTGAAAAGGCTAAAAATGAAATCCTCGATGAAGTAATCAGTCTGAGCCAGGTTACACCAAAACATTGGTGAGTATTTGACTTTCAGCCCTTACCTCACAAACTTTACTATACGAGTAGGGTGAAATACTAAAACTTAGACTGATGCAGCGGTGATTACTATGGTCTTAGCTTGTCTCTTAAAGTACTTAGTAACTATGCAAAACATGCAATTATGTCCTTTTGCAAAGACTAACCACTGTTACAGTCTAACCAATTGAAAATCTGGAAGATAGCTTTCTCCATGTCCTTTTTCAGTCTTAAATCATGATTTCTATAAAATATTTTGGACAAAATACCAAATTGCTTGTTGTATAATAAATGTTAAGCATCTGTCTGGACTGGTTGTTCCTGTTGGATTAATTATAGAGAATGAAACTATAGAGAAAATCGATCGATAAAAGGAAGTTGGTATGTATTTTCAAGTTCTAATTCCTGAGTAAGAATAATTACTACTTTTTGTGACATGTTTATGTTGTATATAAATCACATTTTGAATTGAATCATATTTGATACTTCTTTAGATAGCAAGGAAGTGCATCCTTTTGAAAAATTCTCATTCAAATCTCTTTTAAAGCAAACTATTGCCTTGAATTTATGTTTTATGTAAATTTGGCCATTCTTAAGTTTGTTGAAATGAGGCACTATAATCAAACACACATTGGGGGAGGACCAATAACCAGTCTAAACCTTAGTTTCCCCATTTGTCAGAGAGAATTAAATAAATTTAATAGATTTCAACCTTCTGGGTTGGGGAGGATCTGAAAAACAAAGAAAATCAAATAAGCACTAAGTACCAGAAACCAGCTGTGTGTAAGTAGCCTTAAAATCTTTTCAGTCGTATTTTAATTAATAAATTCCTTGTGCATAAATTATATTTCTAACAAAGTCTGTGATATATTTAAGAATTTGTCATTCTTGTAGCAGAACTATTCTTACTGCCATTTATGATAAATATTACTTCCATATACTACGGTAAAGGTTATCAATATTGAGCCTACACAATATCTAGTCCTTAATCTTAAATTTGATATCACTAGCTTTCTTATCTCAGTACCCTTCCAAGGTGCTGAAGCCTCTTCTCTCTTTAAGTAGTCAAAATTTGCCTATGTTTAATCTCTCTTTATCCACAAAAAGAGATCTGACCTTGTCAGTACTTACTGATTGATTAATTAAATGTTATATATACAACACTACTGATGTTTGTTACTTGTATTTTAAGCCAGTTCTATGGCTTTGTGTAAGTCATTTAGCTTTTTGAGTTGCAGGGGACATAAGGATTTATAGATAAGTATATATATGTATACACTTACATACATATATACACACACACATATGTATATGCTGTAGTGTATACACATGTATATATATGTATATATATATGTGTGTGTGTGTGTATATCCTTATGTGTTTACATAGATAAATCTCTCTTGAAATGACCTAGAAAAGCAACCAATATTATTAATTATGTGTGTCCCCTAGAATGAATATAATAGTAAATGTTGCCCTCCTAGGATACGTATGGTAATGTACATAAAAGATTTGTAAAGTGCAACAATTAATAATGCTATTTATAGGAGGAAAAATGTGATCTCTTTGTAAATTCTGACAACAAATGGAAAGGTTAGTTTTGTTTGGGCAGAGCAATCGTGAAATTAAAATATTTCTCCACTAAAGTAAGCCTTGAAGACAAATTAATTTATTGGAATGCCAGGTGTCTGAAAGGAATTGTAAAGGTACAAAAAAAGAGTACTGCCAAATTGCCCATTGAAAAGGCAAGAGAAAACTAACACATCTGGCTGCCCAAGATTTATTTCTGTGAGCTGGCAGATCACATGATTCTCGATGATCTTTTTAGTGCCTTTTTTTCAGACTCTGGAGCTTAATACAAACATAAATCAGAATACCAGGTCCTCATCTTAACTATTCATCCCATATTGAATTCAGCCACATTATACCCAAAGCACTTCATTTTTTTGTGATATAGTTGATGTTGTCTTATGAGTTTTTATTTATTTAATTTTTTTTTTTTTTTTTTTGTAGAGACAGAGTCTCACTTTATTGCCTTCATTAGAGTGCTGTGGTGTCTCACAGCTCACAGCAACCTCCAACTCCTGGGCTTAAGCGATTCTCTGGCCTCAGCCTCCTGAGTAGCAGGGACTACAGGTGTCTGCCACAATGCCCAGCTATTTTTTTGTTGCAGTTTGGCCGGGGCCAAGTTTGGACCTGCCACCCTAGGTATATGGGGCCAGCATCCTACCCACTGAGCCACAGGTGCTGCCCCTGTCTTACAAGTTTTTATGGATATATTTTTGCTGCCTAATGATGAATATGGTATTTTAGGACCATATTCATATTTTATGGTGTCTAGAATGTTTAAAATTACTTTGTCACAGGACTGTTTGATTTACATTTGGTGATCTGAAAGTAGTGTTAGTGTTATAAGCATTTTACATCCAGACATGAAACTATAAACATTCTGTTGTTCTTTAGTTATATTTTAAGAATGTTATTGGGTGTTTATATTTGACTTATAGTGCATTATAGTGGGAAATAGGCTCTTTTATTTTTCAGTATACCGGATTTTCAAGATTCAGTTAACTGACATTAAGCAGGAGATGTTGGTGTATCATTAACATTATACGACCATCAATGTAGACATATATTTTCTATAAGAATAGCTGGCTAGCTCATAGAATATTTTTACCTTTTAAAAAATCATACTATGATATGCATGCAATATTTGAAGGAAAGTAGTAAGTTTATTTTGAATTAGTTTAAAGGAATAAACACAGTCAAGTACCCTAACTCGGATTTGAGAAATCAAAGAAGATTTAAATATAATCTGACAATTAAAAGGTAAATAAGTGTTAGGTAAACGGAGGGGCAGGAATGTTGCAAAGGCCAGGTAAAAACAAGAAAGGTAACACAGGTACCTGTGTCCTGTAGTTTTAATACAGATGAGGGCTAGAGGCAGGAGATAAAACAGGTATGACAAGATTATTAAGGTGTACAGGCATGTTCAGAAGCTTAACATTTAGCCTGTGAGCAATAAGGATCATTAAAGAGGATTAGGTCAAATTTGCATTTTAGAAAGATCTTTGTAATATGAAAAATGGAATACATGAGGAGAAAACTGTAAGCAAGGAAGCAGTTGTTGCAGTAATGTAGACAAGAGGTGATGGTGGTGGGAACTTGGATATTAGTAGTGCAGGTAGAGAAGGAGAGGTTTTTGAAGTGTTTGAGAAATAACCTAGAAGATAGAAATGACAGGACTTAGTGATTAGATGAATAGGTACGCAGAAGAGCCCATTAAGTAGTGAGTACATTTATAGTCAGTAATTACACAGCTCAGAGTATATGGAAGTGAGGATTTGTTGGGCAGAGATGAACATATAAGACTTGGTTTTGTTGGTTTATCCTTATAGTGGGTTATTGTTCAGCCATTGAAAAATGTGGAGTGCTGACATGAAAACTGTATGCAATATACTTTCATGTTAAAAACCTTTTTCAAAACAGTGTGTATAATATAATGCACTCATAAATACATACACCCACACAAATATATATAGGCATTATATTCTTTTAATGATAAATTAAGCTGTAAATAGTGGTTATCTCCTGAAAGTATAATTATGGGGGACTTCTTACTTTTTCTCTATGGATTGAAGTTATATGGAGTAAATCCTCTGCTTTAAAAAAAAAAAAAAATTATTTTGAAAACTATTTTTTAAATGAAATGAAGTGTAGATAAAGTTCCTAGAAATAAAGAAGGTAAAAAGACTACAATCTTAATTGTATTTTGTATATTAGTGAAAGTTATCCCTGGTTGATAGCAAAACCTAGGCTAGAAAAGATATCTGTAATAATATAGAGCATAGGCTGGGGAAATTGGTAGATAACTAGTGAAGCTAGCAGATGGAGTGACCTTACGGTACAGGGGTTTTTACATGAGAATTGAGGAAGAACAGTCAGAAGAGAAACTGGTAAGGAGGACATAGCTTCCACGTCCTCATTCTGAAGCCCAGTCAGTGAGTTAACAGCCTCTACTCAGCAGAATTTGAGGACAATAACAATTCTTAAGGGAGAGTCAGAAAAGGTTTGGAGATGAGAAGACTGGGAAGAGAGTAGGAATGTAAAATGGTTTATTTGTCATGGAAGAGGGTATGGGAAGCACAGTAAAATTGTTGTGGTGGAGGGGAACACTGGGAGTTGGACAGGGGACAGCGGCTTGGTGATGGAAAAACAGGAGAGGCTGAGTAAGGATAGATAGCTACAGCCACCTCTGTGGGCTAGAAAGCAGCAGCCTCCTTTGAGAAAGTGACTTTAGGCTGGCCAGGATTTGGTAATCTGGATTTTTGTTACGGTTTCCTTGAAAGGGTGCCTAGGCTATAAAGTCTTGGCCCACAGACTCCTACAAAGAAATAGCATACCAGTTCTGAGGCAAGAGCAGAAGAAAGCCCCAGCAGCCGGAGGCTGGATCCTATTGAACTTCTGGAAATCTTGAGTCTGTGTTTAAAATGGTATCTGAATAGGAATCCCTGCCCAGCTGCTCATCTTCTGTCTTGCTCCTTAAATTTCCCCACTCTCTGTCATTAACTCAGTGACTAAATTGTCTCTGTCCTCTGGGCCCCAGAGGTAGATCCTCTCCTTACATGCTCTCTTTTTTCTGATTGTAACTAAAAAACAACCCACATTTGCAAGGAGAATCCAGCAGGTAATTCATGGGTTCTATAGGCTTCATTTAACACAAAATGTTTAGTCTTGGAGGGGCAAGGAGATATTGAGTCTTCTCACCAGAGAGAGTGCAGCTTGGCTTTGGACAGCAGAGATGTTGTTGCTACCCTGAGTGGCATCCTGAAGGCCTGAGGTTACTCTTAAGACTGACCTGTGCCAAGCAGAGTATTTGTTTTTATTGTAGTATGTCTATTCCAGTGAAAATTATTTGGAGAGAAGTCAAGTATTTTCTTGAGATTTTGATATTTTTCTTAATTAAAATAGTTGTCTTTTTCTTAGTGATCTGTGTTCTTGTAAGAAGTCTCTTAAAGCAGAATTTTTAGCATAATTATGCATCTTTTATATTGTTATATAATCATGAAATGTTGAAAAGTGTTACCTGGGAGTACCCCATAACATCTGCATGCTTTGTGCTGTGGTATGATAAATTGTAAAAATGATACCAAGAAGTTTTCGGTCTTGGACTCCACAGTAAACATAAAAAGTACGTGTTAATACTAGGAAAATAAGCACATGAAAAGATGCTCAGATTTATCAGTTATTTGAGAAATGCTAAGTAAAACTACAATAAGATACCACTAGAAACCTGCTAGAATGGCTACAATTAAAAATGACAAACTATACCAAGTGTTGGTAAGGATGTAGAGCAGCGACCTATAGGAACTGTATTAAAGGGTTGAGGCATTAGGAAGGTTGAGAACCACTGAGGTAGAGGATTGAGAACTCTCATTCTCTTCTAGTGGGAATATAAAATGGCACATCTATTTTGGGAAGCAATTTGGTAGTATCTTAAAAAATTAAATATATAATTACCACACAATCCCCCTGTTCTACTCCTAAATGTTTTCCCAAGAGGAAGGAAAGCATATATCCATGTCCAAACTTAGATGTAAATGCTCATAGCAGCTTGTTGTAATAGTCAACAACAGGATAATATCCTGACTGTCCATCAACACCTGTATAGATAAACAAATGTATGCACTAGAATACCATACAGCAATGTAAAGAAGTGGAATACTACGTGTTGATACACACAACAGCCTGACGAATCTCAAAATAATTGTGCTGAGTGGAAGAAGATAGACCCAAAAAGGGTACATTCCAGGTGGTTGCATTTATATGCACTTCTAGAAACTACAAACTAATTATAGTGACAGAAAGTAGATCCAGTGGTTATAACTTTCATAGATGATGGATATGTTTGTTATTGTGAATACTGTGAATCAAAGATGTATGCACATGTCAAAGCTTATTAAAACCTTAAATAAGTGCAGTTTAGTGTAAGCTCACACAGTATTAAAATTTACTGTAAGCTGTTTTTAAAAGCTTAATCTTATATTTAGATTTGGTGTTCTTGATTTTTTTTTTTTTTTTAATTTCAGGGAGGAAATCCTTCAGCAGTCTTTGTGGGAAAGAGTATCTACTCATGTGATTGAAAACATCTATCTTCCAGCTGCACAGACCATGAATTCAGGAACTTTTAATACTACTGTGGATATCAAGCTTAAACAGTGGACTGATA